>JBCAUI010456283.1:0-13852 GCA_038406195.1 Haplosyllis anthogorgicola
GCAGGCTAGAGACCTTCAGTATCACTTGTAAGATCTACAGACTTCAGCAATAAATTATATTCAACGTTAACCTACTGCGTCAGCATTATCTGTTTGCGAACTAGAGGGAGAACCAGGGAGAAGCCATTCTGTGCCTTTACAGTAGTGATGTAATGCACCCAAAGCAAACCATTATCGATGTGAGGTCTGGGGCTGCTTAAGGGCTCCAGAAGCTCTACAGTGTTAAGTTGTCTAAAATGCAATTTCCTGGTTTTTAGAGAAGGTTTTAAAAGCAATTTTGCATTTAAAAAATGACCAATTTTGTACTTGAAAAAATATGTATTAGTGTGGCCCTAAAATTTCTACATGTTTGTGTGGACGAGTGGTTTCCAAAAAGTCACTCGTCCGCCAAGATTTTTACATGTTTGTGGACGAGTGGACGAGTGTTAACGAAAGCCCTGGAATGATAAAAGAAAGAATTTCATTAAATTTTCAAATGTACTAACCACCCACACATTTTTGTGTTCTTGTCTATAATTTTTAAACAAGGTATTAAAAGAATGTTCAAGTGATCGTCAATGGTACTAGTGTTGCTAATGGGGAGCAAAACGTTCTAATTCAGTTGAACTTGGTATAAATTTAGAACACTTAACTTGTGATCTTGCCTAAAATAAAGGCGGTGATACGTGATTTTCATTTAATTAGTAAAGTGAATCAGTTTTTCGTCACAATTTTTTCCGGATCGCGGACTTTGGAGCACGCTGCATTTAAATTTTATGTAATACTCAATGAACGTTTATAATTTTTTAAATGTAAATGCAAATGGGCTGTCAATTTACATAACGCCCCCAGGAAACAGTGCATCTTATCAACGGTGCTTTACATAAGTTTTCTGCTCAGGCCACTTTACAACTAAAGCTGTATAGGCGGGGCAGAAAAAAAGCTGGTCAGTGATCTCTTCTCCGTTGCTAAACCACCGAGCGCGAGTTTCACGGGCCCCGGGATAGAGGGGCAAAGAATTAGTTTATTACTTATAATAGAAGCACATTATCTTAATCTTAGCTCATTAGCCCAATATCGTAATTGAACGGCAAGAACCGCAAATTTTATTTTCAGTGGCCGAAAAGGGAAGTAATGAGTTGTGACATTTGTACATAAGTGTTTTATCATATGTTCAACAGGTGGTCTATCTGTGACTATGTGATAAAATTATGTAGAATAATATATTATTGATAATATTTGTGTTTGAATTTACCGATATAAATAGATCTATCATCTCAAGTATAAGTTACTTGAAAGGACTAAAATGAATGTAAAACGGAAATCTTTGCCATAATTATGTAAATTGTTCATATGTTTATTTTAGCTCCAGTTGCATTTACACCTTTCATCTGGATGTATTAAATTTAATTGTAAGGAAGGAAATTATAAAAAGTAAAATAATAACAGATATATTCCTCGTCACCAAATTCTGGTACACATTTGCTTAAATTTAATGAAATTTAGTCTTAATTAATTTATATTAGTGAAAATATTTAAGACCAAAATAATACATTTGGAAAATGTTTGTAATTATTACCGTCAATACCGTACAGGTACTTTGCAATTTCATTAATATTTCAAAGATCCCAAGTAGCTCAAAATTCCTCCTTAAAAACATTTTTTTTACGGTAAATTTCGCTTTCTGCTAGTTGTCAGTTTCTGCTGACAGAAAGTGACAAAACTTGCAAAAAACTGTTGTTACCAGCTTCTGTCATTTGCGGCAGCGATAGGTTTTTGTCGGCAGAAAATAAATCCTGACTTCTGCCGATATAGAATAATATGGATGAGACAAAATATTCCATAAATTTGTATGAACACCTTCTTCGAAATGACAAGTCAGATAGACTTTATGTTAACCGTTTGCAAATTTGCAAACTAATCACCGCACAAGTTTGGTGTTTTACAGGATCCACGGTGAAGAAGATACATTACAATGAACGCAGGATCTTGACGCAAGTTAAAGACATTGATTTGATTGGCTCAAGATATTGAACTCCCGAGTAAAACAATCATCGATTAAATCATGTGCCACTGGTAGCAAGTGCCTCGGAAAGTTCGCATTATACCCAAATATAGGTTAGTGGAAATTTGTTAATATAGTGATTTCTTTTATTTCACACTTGTTGTTTTTGATCACATTTAAAGTGTAAGATATGGGTTTTTAATGTAGTTTCGTTGAACGAGTTTCGTTGAATTGTAAGAAAGTCGGGTACAATATTCAAGATGAATGACGATTAAGTTAGATCTTTCCAGGTATTTTACTCAATGACGTGTGGGCCGCCATTCGCATTGGCGGATCCAGGATTTGCCGTATGGGGGGGGGGGGGAGGGTGGCGCCCGGCCCGTAGGGGGGCGCCAACCCAATTTTCACCTATTATTGCCCAAAAATCGAGAAAAACTGCATGAAAATGAAGAAAAATTTTGGCTGTAGGGGGGGAGGCGTGCCTCCTGCGCCCCCCTAAATCCACCAATGCTTCGCATTATTTTGAGATTATCTGCCAATTGTCAAATTCATTTCAATAGTCTTCCTCATACATACTATTCTATTCCACAACTCAATTTGTAATTTATGGTTTCGACTTCTTCTGGATAGGTTGCCTAGTGCTCACAGCTATCAGAATGGATCCTCAATCCTCACCTTTGGCACCAGAATCGGTGCCAAACCTTCACCAAGCTGACCCGGCCACGCTAACAGCTTATCATAGGCTTAGCAACAGTGCAGTTGGTAATGGTTACCTCGGAAACGCTCAAAACCCTGACAACCTCGATTCCTCAGATAAATGGCAGTCCATTAACATTGAACGTCCGGTCTACACACAACCGCATTTCGATGAAGTCATTGCTCAAAATCAACCCGACACCAGATACAGTAAAACGGCCAAAGAGCGTCTTCAAGGATTTGCTAGAAAATGTGAATGCTCTGTCCAATGCACCAAGAGTTTCCTCTTTGGAATTCTACCGTTTATACGTATTATGAAAGATTATAATATCAAGACTGATCTACTGAGTGATATATTGTCAGGTCTCACAGTTGGTATCATGCAGATTCCGCAAGGTAACTTTATACAGACTATGTGAAGGAATTTATTTAAAGTCTTCAAAATAGCCAAATAAATGAAAATATTTGCTCCTTATGTAATACAGTAAAATCTGCATTGGGCGAACTCCCTACTTTTCGTGCTAAAAGTACGTGGATGACAGAAGGTAGTTCCAATGGAGGCCTATCGCAGAATTCACTGCATCCAACACAATTTGTAAAATCTTGGATCTGTTGTACAACCTTTATCATAAATAAATGTAAATGTCAACAAATGGAACAAAAAAATTAAGAAAGGAACTTAATGCAAATTAATTTGTAAAACTTGTTACGAGGCATTGGGATTAATGTTCGAAGGCTTGTTAATATGGGCGATGATGCATATTTTATGTAGAACACCTTTGAAAAAGTTCATGAAATCTTGATGTCATTGAGTATGTGGTTTGGGTATGACAGTAAGTAAGCCCAATGGAATACAAAATACTAATAAAAATGATTGGTGAATGAAAAACAGTACGTGGATGACAGTGGTACACCCAATGGTTGGCACGTGCAATGCAGGTTTTACTGTAGTTATGTTTAGATAATGAATGTATTCCCTACATTTTTGCAGGAATGGCATATGGATTGTTAGCGTCTGTTCCAGCAGTAGTGGGTTTGTACACATCGTTGTGGCCTGTGCTCGTCTACTTCTTCCTGGGAACATCAAAGCATAACTCTATGGGTATGGAAAAATAAAGTTTCAGTCCTCACCTTACTATGTAATCAAATATCCCGCAAGATTTAGATCCATTAGTTCGGCAATGTGCCCTACCTTTTTAAAGCATGGCTACAATGTGCCCTACCTTTTCAAAGTGCAGTTAAAAATATGTAAAATGAACGCTTACTTGAGATGAAACGTCGTTCATGTAAATATGATTAAGATTAAAGGTAAATATTCTAAAATTATTGAATCATAAAGCAAAACCCAATTTACATTGTTTGAAATCTATCAACTACGTAATAGTTTTTACAATCATGGTTTCAGTACGCACCCATGAGATTTAGATAATTATTATGATAGTTCTTGAATAATTCGTTTTAGGACAATTGCAATAAATACATGATAGACACTGTGTAATTCGTTTTAGGACAAATGTAATAAATATCGTGACATATTGTCAAGATGATGTAATTTGACACCCCTTTCAGCAGACGCCCATGAGATCAAGATCATAATAATGACTTGTATAATTCGTTTAAGGACAGTTGTGTTAAATATTGTTACATATTATTAAGATGGTGTTATTTGCCACCTACTTGTATCAAGAGTGATCAAACATATCACTAATTATTTTGGTTCATGTTTATCTGATGATGACGATAAAGAAATTCGATACTCTATAATGAACGTTACGGTGGATAGATTTCAAGTGATCATTTTCCACCCAAACATTATTTACTAATGTCAAAATAAATTTGTATTGTTTTGTATTTGTATTGTTTGTATTCTTGCACTGAAGAATGTTAGGGTCAATGGAAAAAATTTGGTGCAGAGAAATGTATTGATGCAAGCGAGATGTCGATAAAAGTGATACCAATATAAGCGGGGACCTTACATGGTAATGATACTTACGCCCAAATAAAACAAATGACTTAATGTTTTGCAGGTACGTTTGCGGTGGTTAGCCTTATGGTTGGAACTGTCGTGGACTCTTCTGATTGTGAATCGTTGGCTGTAGACACGGGGAATGGCAACGAAACAACTACACAAAGCAGTGAAGGTGATTCAGAAGGATTTACCGAAGTAGAGCTGTGTAAAATAAGTGTCGCCTGTGCGGTTACCCTGATGGCTGGGCTTATACAAGTGAGTGAGGATTTAGAGTTAATATGAAGCTGTATATTTCTATTTTACCACTAATTCTGCCACGTTGTCTTACAACAATTGAACGATAATTCCCATTGGATAAAACTTGCCATTTAACTTACCATTTCTAACTTACCATTCTAAGCTTACCTGCTGACATTTACCACATGATCACTTTTATCCAGTCACAAATATTCATTGGCAAGTGACATTGTGAGACTCAATATACAAGCCCGTGGTATGTGGTACATTTCAGCTTGCTATGTCTGTCTTTCGCTTGGGATTCCTCACAATATATTTATCGACACCACTGACTCGAGGCTTCACAACAGGAGCGGCGATGCACGTTTTCACCAGTCAAGTTAAACATGTCTTTGGTATTGAGACAACAGAGACATTTTCTGGTTCGCTGAAACTGGTTTATGTAGGTATACCTTTTGAATAAAACCAAACATTACATGAAGTTAGTATCTTGCATGTACCGGTATGAAAGAAATTTAATTGCCTGTAATGTTACTTCTGTAATGATCTTTCAGACCTACATAAATATTTTTGAGAATGTGTCGACAATCACTTGGGCTGCTGTTATCATATCTGCAGTGTGTATTCCAATACTGTATGTGACCAAGGAATACATCAACCCAATTGTTAAGAAGAAAATTCGGATGCCCTTCCCGATGGAGTTAATACTGGTTTGTGTAACTTGCTATGTCTGTAAAGTGACATTATAAAGTGTAATCACAGTGTATGAGCAAAAGTAAATTCCATGGATGTGGTTTCAGGTGCAAATCTTTTGATTCATTTGACAAGTTTAATATCGTTAACAACAGTAAATCTGTGTAAAGTTTGACTGAAAAAAACCGCGTATAACTTTATGTGAACTTTCAGGTAATTGCTAGCACAGTTGCCGTCTCGAGCACCAATCTTGATGAAAGATACGATCTTAATGTTGTTGGAAACATTCCTATTGGGTAAGTGAAATGTAGATGTTTCAACTTGGTCTTGTATGCTAAACATCAACTTTAGTGACTACGCATCTGTAGCGACGTATATTTAGAAGTGTGTCATTTTCTTTTAGAATTCCAGCACCTATTATACCAGATTTCAATGATGTGATAAATTCGGCAAGTTCGGCTGTTGGCATCGCAATTGTGGGGTTTGCAATATCCGTTTCATTGGCTCAACTCTTCGCAAAGAAGCATGACTACGAAGTGGATTCGAATCAGGTAATTTATCTGTAAAACTAATGTTTACTTATTATTTCGACACCCAATTATTATTTTCATTTAGGGTGTACTTTGTCATGGATCTATCATCGACTTTTTGTTTATTCTAGGAATTGCTGGCAATTGGTGCATCTAACGTAATTGGATCGTTTATGTCAAGTTTTGTAAGCACTGCGTCACTGTCGAGGAGTCTGGTACAAGAAACAGCTGGCTGTGCTACTCAGGTACAGAATCTGGTTACATAGTTCGGTTAATACGTTACTTACCACATAGTGGACTTGCGTGAATCAAGTGGTTTTTTATTGCAACTATGGATTGTTATATGTAGTAGCTGGTAATTAAGCCTTAAATATAATATCAATTAAGCCAATGTAAACCTTTTTTCGTACGTATAGTTGTAACGTGTAATTTCAGTGAAATATCTTTTCCTCTTAACAGTTGTGCAGCGTCGTTGCATGTGTATTGGTTCTTATTGTTTTATTGGTGCTGGCACCATTCTTCGAAACTTTGCCAAACGTAAGTGATATGATTTATTAGATAAAATAGTCCAAATCATTTGAAGCATTTACAAGAATCCCAAGGAGTAAAACAATAAACATGCATGTATGTTAATACTAAGCAGTGGAAGAGTCTGAAATAAATGTGGTTTATTTTTTATCCAGTGTGTACTTGCCGCCATCATAATAGTTGCTTTGAAAGGAATGTTTATGCAGTTTAAGGATATCCCAAAGCTGTGGAGTATTTCCAAAATTGACTTTGTAAGTACATCTTATTACAGTGATAAATCTAGTACATAACCACAGAAACTGTTTTGAGCGGTATCCTCATTTCTTGGGACAAAGATCCCGTAAACGACAGTATGCCACACAAAACAGGTTCTACCACTTTGTTAACTTATTCCGGTGTGTGACTTTTTGTAATTACACAGATAGCACACAATGAATCCTTCATATTAATAATAAGGTTACCTGTCTTGAACGGCATTCCTACCTTTTACGGCATTCACAAATTTGGATGCCGCTCAAGACAGCTTCCACTGTATAGCTACTTGGCACTAGTACCTTCTACCCATTTTTACCGGCACATTATGTTTTTTGCTCTGGGATACATTTCTAATATTGTCCAAAATTCTAAAGTGCTAAATAGAGTCGTGTCCAATTATGGGAAAATGCTGTACACATACTTAATCTTATCATTTTCTTACTTGTAGTTAACCTGGATGGTTGTTTTCTTAGCAACCGTTTTCTTAGATGTGGATTTGGGTTTATTTGTCGGTGTTGGGTTCTCGCTTCTTACTGTTATATTTAGAACTCAAAGGTAAGGTCAACGACACAATCAACTCTCGCCGTTTTACAAATAATTTCATTTTTAAAATTTAAACCAAATTTCTTAAAATTCCTCCTGACGTATACTAAATGTTTTGTTTTAACAGGCCATACGTATGTATTCTTGGTCGAGTCCCACATACAGACATATACAAAGATGTCTCTGTATATAGTGCAGTAAGTAGTGTCCAGATTTTAGTGTCTCGTTATTATCTCTACATCAAGTTACCTAGGCTTCTTTTAAAATATGTAATTGATAAAGTTAAAAATTGTTTTCATTTTTATGACTGTTTATCATTTCTCAACATCCACATTGAAGTATACGGTGGGCTTTTGACTGAAGTTGCTTCTATTGCTTTCTATTCAATGGGTTTTTCTGTCATGGAAACATTGGTGCAATCACATTGTAGATCACATTTACCTTTTTGAAATATTATGTCATGCAAATTTGTTGTATACAGTTAAATTGTGAACTTAACAATGGTGAATAAATGGGTTTTTTTCAGGCAAAGGAAATACGAGGTATCAAAATATTTAGGTGTGATGCATCGCTTTATTATGCAAATACTGAATTCTTTGTCACCAAACTATACTCCAGAACTGGAGTCAATCCCAGAAAGTTAAAACTTGCCATTAATAAAGTTCAGAAGAAACGAGACCAAGAAAGATCAAAGAGGAGCAAGGAGCTTGCCAAACTTAGGAAGAATAAGGTAAGAATTTTGTTATGATCAGACAGGATTACACCTTTACTGGTTAATAAAGATCCCTTTAACGACAAAAAGACATGATCTAATACATTCTCGTCTTTTATGTTTTTGACCCGTACTCAATTATTTCAGTAATATTTGTACATGTAGTTCCTCTGTAGAACCCACTGAGTAACATTGACATGTGTCTAAATAATAGGAACACAATATAGAAGTAGCAGGAGAGAATCCTACGTTTCATGCAGAGTCATCTGTTGATGTACTCTTTGAGATGCCCGAGCGCACCGTCAACAGTATCATTATAGACTGTACTACTATGGGATATGTGGACTACATGGGTGTAGATACGTTGGGTCAAGTACGTACATCAAAATACAACCACAACATGGTTTCCTAATCTTTCAAAAGCTTGAAATAGAAAGAGAGAGTAATTTTTATTTAAACGAAGTGAAGTGAAACGAAGTAAAAGGATTTTGAATGAAATCGCTCACATAACTTTGCGTCTTTTTCAATTTCAGGTGATAGGTGAATACAAAGATGTAGGAATCAAGGTATACCTAGCCGGCTGCAAAGCAGGTGTGAGAGAAATGTTGGAAGCAGCTAAATTCTATGATAAAATTGACAAAGATACACTGTTTATATGTGTACATGATGCAGTGTTAACTGCATTGGAGAGAGATCCAGATCTACTGTACGTGGTATGTAACTTAATATGCAATTTAATGGTACTATTCCGCTTAATGTCTATTGTAAACAAGCAAAAGCTACAGCTTTCAGGCGTTAAGAAATATGTAAGAGACAATTTGCGTTACGAAGTGTCGTTTCTATGAAATAAGAGGTAATATAAGATAAGAAAGGCTATTGATATTTGCAGTTTTCAGATTCAAGTTCAGTATCAGCCTGTGACTTAGATTAGCATTCACCGAATAATGTAAATATAAGAGTTTACTCACGAGTAAATGTCACTGACATCACCTCGAAATTATTGCGATTAATTCTAGGTGGACAGCTTTAGAGCCGCTTCCATTGTGTAGTTTGTTGAAGAAATTTAACTTTAGTGCCACACTATTTACATAAGAATACTACTAACAATGATGTGTCTTGGAGTTGCTTGCAAGAAGAAAAGCATTTGTTTTGCCACCCATTTGCAACTTGCTAGCTAAGGAGTAGATGGCTTAAATGTCAACACTACAACACAAGGGCCCAAACCAAATGCTTTTCGAAATTAATAACGTCTTCACGTTTGCAGTGACCATCCGCAATGACCTCAGCATGGGGCTTATCAAATTAACCCAGGAAACAATATGAATAGGGAGTGCAAGGTTTGAAAAGTTGCCGCATGAGTATTTCTTTCGCCAAATGAACGCCGTACAACCAAATACCGTATTGTTCCTGAATAAAGCGCTGGGCGCTTAGACCAATTTTTACGAGGGCGCTTTATTTGGAATTATCGTAACACCAATTTTAGCGGACACAGTTCATTGATGACAAATGTAAAGTTTGATGCTTTGGTTACAAAACCAGGGTAACTTATTTCAAAGGTGAAATATTTATTGCACTGTGTTGTTAATTAAAATTTTCAAAGTGCAAGAAGATAAACAATAATTTAAAAGAAAAACATTTAAGTTTGTGGATAACATAATTCAAATTGGTCAAATAACAAGTTATGCTTAATAAAATTTCACACAAAAATGTTGAATGATAAACTTTTTTTTTTTGGTGGCAAAAACATGGGGGCGCTTTAATTAGAGACGGCACTTTATTCAGGAACAATACGGTACTTCAAGGTGATGGCTCAAGGTTGGGTGAGTTTTCTGCTTGGTTCAAAGCTAGTAAACTACCTTGAATAACCAGTATAAGTGGAAAACAGTGGTGATTTTTTAAAAATGTCTGACAGGAAATGAATTGTAATTTGGCTGGTTAAGATTTAGCATTATAATTGATATTTGATACAAAAAGTGTAAGCATGAGAGTAGGTTACAGCCAAAACTGTCTTGTGACATTTATCCCTAGACCAGTAACCTTTGCTAACCCCTACCACCCTTTTGTCCGATAGACAGCATCTTAATGATAGTGCACGGATTCCAGATCATTTAGTCTGAGGGATCATTAGCGATGGGCATATCCAGCTTACATTTTGTCTGTACGAAGGCAGCTCAGGAGTACACACTTACAATAGGTCCTGCTTTTATTGAACTGGGCTTCTACCAATCAGTCAATGATTGGCTCATTTGGCATAATGGCCAAAGAACCTAAAAGAGTGAAGAAGTTTCCGACGTTTGTCATTGTCATTGTTGATGTCATTGTGCACACTCACCCTGAGCACACTAATGACCATAGGAACTTCATATCTTCCGCACATACACACCGAGGTCCCATCTCTAAGCACAGCAAAAATTATGTTACTGTGACCTTTATTCTCAAATTGTCAGACATATTTGTATTTTTCTTTGGACCTTACTCCTGGACACAAAGTTGATGATACATTTGACGGTTTTATGCATCTACATACTCGCTTTATTGCTGGTATAAATATGTTGATACCACTTATATTTCTAATTTAGCAGCCATATTTGCATATTTCTAATTTAGCAGCCATATTTGCGGGTTTTTTTTATATCACTTAAATTGGATTTTATCGTAGACACTATATTTGTTTCCATCTGATGTCGTGACCTAGTTTGTCATATTATTTTGATAATCCCAATGAGCTCAGGTTCATTTGTACCAGTTTTTTTTTCATCATGAAAAAATACCGGTAAATGATGTTTCTGGTTGATCGCATGTTTGCTCATATTGTGACATGTAATATACTCGGATTCGCTAAATATAAGCAAGAGGCAAGAAAAAAATGTGTAGAGCAAAACATTACTTCATCTAGAATCGGTTAATCTTCTATGGTGAGATTTTGGAGTATTTTTCATTCCGCAATTAAGATTGATATTGACAAACTTCTGCGATCAAATTTGTATTTAATCCGATTGATTGTTAGTCTGAAATAGATTAACAAACCCAAATTCACGAAGTTTAGATTACAATTTGTGCTGACACACTATGTAGTATGAACTTTAATAGTGAATAATTTATCAAGCAAACTTTCATTGATAATTTGTACCTGTAAGGCCAGTGGCTGTATGTCATATTGAAAAGCATTTTTTGATAAACATGTAGTTCTTCACACAAGGAATGTGACACTTCTTTATTCATGGGATTCAGTTCCAAATATGTAGTTTTAAAAGACGTCGAACTTCGTAGGTTACCACTTGCATTTGAAGTTTCTGTCAATTAAATTAATTATAACATCGTGAACATCTTGACAAGGTTTATGAATGAATAAAAGCGTCGTGTGGGAACTCTTAAGAGATCTACAGATACCCCATAGAATTGAGAGTTGACGACTTTCTTTTCCCATAAGTAGTTTTTGTAAACCCCAGACTCTCTTCCTACAAATTTTGTCAATAAACCCTAATTGACCTTCAGTGAAAATACCTAATGATAACTTGTACATTCTGTAAAGATCTAAGAACGGGGAATATGTATTTTTATATTATGTGTGTCACAGGGACTAAGTGTAGACCAAACATTTGATTGTAGATATGGAGTTAAGAGATGTAGTGCTGTAGAGATTAAGCCATGTGTGACGCTTTAAACATGGCTCTAAAAAAGGTTTCCTCCATTTGTCATATTTCTACAAGTTCATATTTCCTGGTCGACTGTTCGAAGCTAAAGACACCTATGTTCCATATGCATGCAACATGTAAATTATGAAATAGACCTCACTTGGAACTTTCTCAAATTCACATAAGTAAATATAAGCAAATGTATACTTTTTGCATTAAAGTTTTACAAGGTAGATATCCTAACAGATGGGTCTATTTTGCCTTATGTAGAAGACCCTTCTTTTGAACTGGCATTTTGTATGAAGCTTTACGGTATGCACGTAATTTTCAAATTCCTTCCATGTAAGACATCTAATTCTTAACTTTGAGACGTGTATTGTACGCGTGCTTGCAAACAATCAGTAAGCATGGGCATCTTCTGTTTTTTTTGCCCTATTGTAATTGAATATATCAGTCGTATTATCAAGTACACACAGTGGTGTCTTTGTGTAGGAAGATTTAGTTAAACGAAAACCAATAAAAACGAAGTTTGATATCATATGTGTAATTAATATATTATCAACTTTGACATTCCTTGAATGTTGATCTGGAATGTTCATAAGAGATCAATTTGTTTGGATTTCCGTATTTGGCGATTTAGAAGACTAATAAACTCGGCAAATAACAGTTTATACTTCGATAATCCTGTTAACCCTGTGGCGTTAGCTGTAAGTGATCAAAGGAGCATTCTAAAAGAAGGTATGACTATAGATCTGGGTAAAAGGTGAACATAATGATGTGAAGAAGGCGGATAGATATGTCGTTGAATGATGGCCCTCTTGAAAAGAGCTTAAATCTCCTGCTGGTTATATAATTAACTAATCATCTTAGGTGTACACTTCTATTGTCAAGTCAACAGATGAGTTTATTATGTCGTGAAAAGCAAGTAATATCTAATTGACGAAGCAATTATTGTTACAGCAATGATAAATAGTGGTAAACAATTTATGGGAAATTGTATTGGGGAGTAAAATTTCATTTAAACTCAAAATGTAATAAATTATTCTCGGAAAATACAGTCGTGGTGCAACTAAATAGTCTTGTATGAACGTAAATTATTCTTAATAGTAGTCGTTGCAGCTAAAATGATACATATACAACAATTTATGCTATTTATTTCTAGCAGCCTCTGTGAAAGGAAACGAAACTGTAAAGCGTTGTTCCCATGCATCCTTTTAGGCACTTTTCCAGATTGGGTCCCCTTCGTGGCCAATTTCAGTGTTGGTGGCTTAGAATTGAAGACAAGTTTCAATTACCTTTACATAAAAAATACGATACCTGCCAATTATACATACCGTGGAAAGATGATTGAACAATTGTTTCTTTTTTATAGCTGAGTGCGTGCATGTAATTGTTATTTATTTCTACAATGAACAATATTTACTGAAGAAAATGTGTAATTAGTCTGTACCTTGTAAATGGCAATGCTACAGTTTTATAATGGTACGTTCGAAGAGTAGTTCTTTGTGCGTGCGTGTGTATGACTGTGTTAGAAAACGAACAATTGAACAATCGAGAGATTCTGAGGCAAGAAAATGGTCTAAAAACCATTATTATGTGCAAGGTAGGATAGACAATAGTGTAATAATGGAAAATTAAAGGTACTAAGGTAAAATTTAGGATAGAAACAGAAGACAAAAACAATGATAAAGGATATTAAATGATGGAACATATCCATGAAATGAAACACAAACAAATCCAAAATGGCAGCGCAAGTAAGTAAATGTCATGACTCAATATCATAAAAGAAATAATGTTATCTGTAAGACAATGAAGGCATAGAAATAAGTCAAAAGGAAATTCACAGAAAAAATCCCAAGTCGAAAATACATGTACAATGGAAAATATAGCAGAGAAGACAGAAATTGGGAAAAGGGATAAAGATCAACCAGCCATAACGTCCTTCACACAATGTAGTCAAGTGAAAGATGTACAACAAGCAGCAAACTGTGACGAGGTAAACATGGAAAGTAGAGTAGAGTCACCATGTTTGGAAACCCCCATAAGTAGTAAAAGGGGACCTTCTGCACT
>JBCAUI010456394.1:0-10476 GCA_038406195.1 Haplosyllis anthogorgicola
TGGATGCACACTGTCCTCCATCTTGCATTATACCGGGAAAAGTGCCAACTAGTTTGAAACTGGGTATTTGTGTCAGGCATCAAATTAGAGTATACGGCATCAAATATTGGATTCTAACATGATTAGCCGGCATCAATTATAGAGTGCCAATAAGTGTTAAAATTTATGTAACTGTATTTATTGTGTAACTGTTCAGTTGAAAATGTTGCTATATATAATGTTATTATACTATATTTATTTACAAGAAAATTAAAGGAATATTCTTGGTATTTTTGTGAATGTATAATGTCTCATTTGGATAAGAATTACACTTTTGAATAGTATACAATTGCAGGCATCATGTTTAGGCTAATATACGGCATCAATACGAGTCGTTTACGAAGGGGTCGGCTTGACTCAGGGGGTCGTGTTGACTCAGGTTGGGTGAAGAGGGTAGGGGGAGGTCATCCTGACTCAGGGGTGAGGGCGACCCCTTCCCTCCTGACCCTGGGTGCCTTGACACTGGTACAGCGGCGAAAGATACGCAAGTTACTCGGTGGGATTTCCTTTGTGTGTGAGGCCTGACTTTTAATATTTAGCGGATTACGTTTCCCGCCGCTCCTATAAATCAAGAATTGTAAAATAATAAAATCGGAGGCCAAATAACACAAAATTGTAACTTACCATCACATCATGGAACAGCTTGTGGATAAATTGTGTGTCAATTTCGTAAATATTAATCAAAAATGCAAAAATGTACAACAATGCCAATTTTTATTTTTAGTCCTTTTTCCGATAGCCGCTCTCAAAAATTTCCTCCAGTGAAACATAATCCAACAAATAAAGTAAGTCTGGCCTGAAGCCGCTCGTAAACTTTCTGATAAAAAGTGCAAAACAAAGAAAAATCTCAAAATAGATCTCTATTTTCGGACCGTGACCTTGATGAACTGCATCATTATAAACTCAATCTGTTAATGAGAAAGAAAAATAACAGAAATACATGTGGCGTATGTAATGTGAATTAGCGTGTTCAGTCGAGTACGATTAAAGCGTTAATATCCGGTGACTGAACTGTATACAGTGATGTCGCCTATTTTCTGATATATTATTATGACTGATCTGAGGTATGGTGTACTTACAATTGGCTTAGAACAGGTTGTAGTGAGACGTGCTCAGGGTGAAAAAGTGTGAAACAAGGAACTCCTGGCATACTCGTCGTAAAGTGGTGGGCACAGTTTGAACGCTTTTATTTTACATTATCGTACGATCCATCGTGGTGACAAGTAACATGATAATTCCTACGGCAAATGACAAGTTGCAATGATTGGAATGCTTCCCATTGGATTTTTTGTACATTTATTTCCTTCTATGCAGACAGTTGATATCTTTACAATTACCCTATTGTTCCCGATAAAAGGCCAAGAAATTAATTGATTTATTTATTGACCCCCAGGATGAAATTATTCGTATGGCAGTGCGTAGGCGTGTAAGCACACAAGCGACAGATCCGTAATAGGTACCAGTGGCGCACAGAACTAGTGCCAAATAATGCGCCCATATTTTTTGTGCATCACAAATACATGTCTATGTTATGTCATTATAATATTTCAACCACGAATTATTGTACCTCACCAGACCAAGGTGCAAAATTGGTACCAGCCCTATGTGTAATGACAGGAACAATTGCGCACGACCCTACAGGGGATGTTTAGCTGCCGCCTGATCTCATCATCATGGGGTGATGGCTCACTTGAGGGATAGCTCACACCAAGGTTGGGTGAGTTCTCAGGGGAGTTCCTGGCTGGGAGGTTAAAAAGTCTGTAAACCGCAATTGATGTACATCGGTGCGAAATTATCGGCAGATGAAGAATAGGCTAACTTTTTGCCGTTTACTCAGCTTCTTAAATATTCTTTTTGGGAGTGAAATTTATAAGAGGCACCAATTATTTTGAGCTTTGTGAAACAAAAAAAGAAATTTGAAATGCACGAATAGTCCGGACCGAGGAAATCGGGAAAAAACGAAGATCAAGGGGGAACGTGTGAGTTGCTTACCGAATGACTGTTACAGTCATGATGTTGCATACAAATTCAGAACCTCGTATGAATGTAGGAATTGTTGACAACGTGTGAACTAAAACACACAGAGGTTGTATGACCATAAATGTGCAAAGCTATGTAAACATGAGGAAAGGTAGAATGAAAAGTAATCAGCTATCAACGTTTGTGGTGTGTCAAGCGAATGCAATGTGCTAAAAAAGGTTTTAAAAGTCTGCCGTAGAGACAATGTGGCGGGAACACCTCATCTACATTTTTCGTAAGGCCAGACTTTTTCCTTTATTGAATTACGTTTCCCGCCGCTCTTCAAAACAAAACAAAACAAAACAAAAACAACAGGGAAAAAAGAAATCACAACGCAACGTAATCCAATAGACCATACGTTATCCATTTGTTGGATTACGTTTCGTGCCGCTCCCAAGAATTGTAAAAAAAATAGAAAAGTAAAAGAAATTGAATCAGAGCCCCAAAATACCCGAAATCGTAACTTTCAGTAGCCTTGTTAGTCATCGTTCAGAAAAATTATATGTTGATTTCCTGAATTTTAAATCAAAAATACAAAAATATACAGTAAAGTCAATTTTTACTCCATTTTCCCGATCGCCACTCCCAAAATTTCCTTCATTGATACGTAATTTGACAAATTAAAAAAGTCTGGCCATAAATTAAAAAAAAGGCCTAATTGTATGTGCGGCTTTATTAAACGGATATTATTAGCTTAAACATTATGAGTTAAATGTCGATTTCGTAATACCAGGATTCATCTATAGCACATGTACAATAAAATTTGCTCGTAACCCACATTATTTATCGATAAAGCTCGTGTCCTGATGATAGCACTCTACGCTGTGTTTACACAAATACGACCAAAAGGTCAAAACAATATGAGTAAGATTACAGCATCAGCATCATAACTGCGCTATTGATGTCATGTGGAAGTTCTATTGATTTGGCGAATGCTAAATGCAGAAAACGGGGAATTCTATCGCAAATTTTAAACGATACGTCGGTGAAAATTAAAAATGTAGTGTTTAGGCCTCTTGTCTTTAATCCTTTGGATGACATTGCACTGACAGGATTTTCAAAGTGCGGCGATCGGAAAAAAAATAAAAATTCAGCTTCGTCCCTAAAAAGTCCAACTGTTCATAAATATCAACATAGTTGTGATTATTTCAGATTTAACTGCGACAGAACTGTGGCAGATGTAACCAACATGGTGACATTTTGCGATGCGCAACATGATTCAGTTGTTAGGCCAGACTTTTTTTATTTGTTGGATTACGTTTCCCGCCGCTCTCAGAAATCAAGTAATTAAAAAAAAACCAACCTAATCTGAGCCCAAAAAATACAAATTCATAACATTCCGTTACTTCGACGAACATTGTTTGGAAAATTTGTTTATCAATTTTGTGAATTTTAATTAAAATTACAAAAATGTACAGCAAAGTCTTTTCTTTTTCCAGTCACCACTCTCAAACATTTCTTCCATTGATACGTAATCCAACAAATAAAAAATGTCTGGCCTTACATGACTTAAAATTGAAATACCGATTTCAAAGTGCGGCGGAAAATGTAATCCAAACGATCAAAATAGAAATGCCTTAAATCGTGAAATAATACATCTTTGACTTTTTTAATGCAAAATTTTAATACTAAATTTTGTAAATATACATTTTCAATGCAAAATTTTAATATTAAATTTTGTAAATATATATTTTCAGTCAAAGATAATGCAAAATAAATAAAATAGAAAAAAAATAAGGTTAAGCACTATTAAAGGTGTGTACTTGTATTTTTTATGGTTCCATGTTTCGTTTTCAAACTACACGTACCTGGAGGTCTGCATATCGGTGGTAAAGAGTTCCCATAATCGTTAACATGAAGTTTGTTGATCCAGAACGGAGCACTTCATCGGTCCAGATGGCCTTTTCTGATCAATTCTAAGGATCGAACAAAGATGATCCACAGAGCCAAGTACTAAGACATTTTACCAGACGTTTGGCTGGTGCTGTGTGATCTATTGCTCAATAGAATGGTACCAGAGAACAGTGGACACGATACAGATTTCCCTCTGTGTTAGTTCTTCATGGCGCAAAAAACCAGACAATTGCTATTTGCTGATCCAGAAACATCTGGATCAAACAATCTGGAAACATCATAATTTTGTTGATAGTCGTGAACATAAGTAAATTGATAAATTTCCATTTTTATTTTATTTTCCTCGATCACTGCACTTTGAAAATCATGGCTATGCAATGTAATCCAAATGATTTAAAAAGAAAACACGAAACGAATCCAAATTATTTTTTAAAAGGGGTAATAGGAGTAGGCCTAATACAGTAGAACCTGTCTTGAACGATACTGAACTTTTCCTCAAAAATGTAAAAGGCGGGATGTCGCCTAAGACAGGATCATTTAAACCAGTTTGAACTATCATCAATACAGTGAAAAAGTGCCTTTAAAGGCAGGATGTCGTTCATGACAAGTTCTACAGTACAAATAGATGTATTTGTATCCTAACCATTAAAACCATGATTATGTTACGGTTTCAGGTGTTGATTATAGGCGCGGGCCCGTGCGGGCTGCGGACGGGGATAGAGGTGGCTCTGATGGGCGGTAAGGCGGTGGTGCTGGAGAAACGCGACCGCTTCTCCCGGAACAACGTGCTGCATCTCTGGCCCTTCCTCATCCACGACCTCAAGGCGCTCGGTGCTAAAAAGTTCTTCGGCAAATTCTGTGCAGGTTAGTAACTGGTGACGTTTTGGGGGTTTTTTTTTTTTAAAAAGTTTTTGCCTTACCAAAGTCCACTTTTGGGGGCCACTGGGTATCTCCTGTTTTGGACTTCGTGTGACCCACCCCATGGGTTCCAAACCAGGGTGGCATTCTTAACTCATGATTATAACTAACTATTGTAATCTTTAATTAAATTTGTTAAGATTTAATTTATTCATGTAATTAAATGCCCCCATGCCACATTGTAATATTGTTTTAAATGGGGCTTTTTGTACATCCATTGTTTCACAAGTACATGTGCACTGCGTCTACGTGGTAAAAGTCCGACCACGAAGTGGTTTTACTTTAATTTAATTGAAGCGTACTTTAATTTCAGCGTTGCATGGTGAGAATAAAATGAAAATATATTTATCTTTTAAGGTGCAATTGACCACATCAGTATCAGAGCCTTACAGTGTATACTACTGAAAGCCGCGCTGCTGGTCGGGGTGGAGGTTCATCCGGGAACATCATTTGAAGGACTTATTGAACCATCAGAAAACAGTGGTAAGAAAATGCTGAATCTCATCACAGGTCCTTGTATGCACACTGTATAATAAGTTTAAATTAAGCACAATTTTCGTGAGTTTCGCAGTGTTCCTAATAAGTAATACCCATATTTTCATCATATGATGATGATAATGAGTGCAAGTGTTAGCAAGGTGCCAAAGCATCAGCAAATTATATATTGAAAATTTGTGAATTACTCAAAATAGAAACTGTACTCAGACTAGCTCTATACACCACATGTAGTTATAAAACGAGAACTTTTTGCCTTAGCAACCATTCCCTGAAGAAGACATAATGGAATTTTGCCCATAAATAAATTAATAATTACAACAGCAATCCTCAGTATTTGGTGCCTTTATACTACTACAATTTTTTTGCTATCAGCAAATAGATACGTAGCTAGTATTATAAACAGTAAATCCGTTTTGGATGCGTGTTGTCGAAGTTTTTATTGTATAGTTTAGTTGCGTTTCTTAATATTCCTTGAAATTGAAAATGAAAAAATAAAAAATCATTCATTTAGATTTTGCCGATACTACAAATACAGTAGAACATGTTTTGAACGACACCTGTTTTGAGTGACATCTTGTCTTTTACGACACTTCACCCTGTCTTTTACGACACTTTTGGATTGGAAAAGTGAGGTGTCGCTCAAAACAGGTTCTACTGTAGTACATGTACACAATTTACAGCTCGAATTAAATTGATTAATTTTTGTCCAATCGCTACTCGCTTTAAAAAATTCTCTTTCTGAGGTGTAATTCAACGAACTCCATAAAAAAGTACAAAAGTATCGGCGTCACATGATTTCTTGGTGCTACGTGTACCCGAAGTTGTACACAAAACCTATCGCCCTTTCATTCGTATTTTCCTCCGTATTTACTAAGTTTAGGCACTTGAATTTCGAGGTCTCGATGGCAAAATGGCAGGTACCTTACAAAATGTCAGTGGTGTTTACGTCGAAAGATACTCCAATGTCTCATGTATAAACCCAATAAAATGTTCAAAAAGACTACTATATTTCTGTTAAAAATATTTTTGGGTACACCATATTTGACCTTGGAATGACCTTGCTATTAATAATACTTTCAGAGTGCGACTTTTTAAAATATTTTTCGACAAGTGTTTGCACGCACATGTAACACAAGTTTACACTACTCTTGTAAGGTAGTATGTGCCAGATGGTGTATTTTCGTACCTAAAATATCGGAAAACATTTCACTGTTTTGATCCAGTTCATCACCAATAGAAACGAAGTTTTCTCAGGGCAAAAAGAGGGGGCCTAGATTTTATTTTCATCGGAAAAGTCAAAGCAAATTGGAAGTGTTGTGTTTTTGTCAGCTGCGACAACTGGTACCTAATATAGAGATCATGCTTCTGATTAATTAGAAACAGATCCATTTCAATTTAATATCTCCCGCTGCAAAGGTAAATAAATGTTTTGCACGTGGTATTGAGATTTTGCCCAGGTAAACTTTTTTCCTTATTGGCATAACGTGTTCCCACTAGTTGGCGCACCCCTCCAACTATGTCTCTCCTGTTGCATTTCTACAGATCTAGTTGTCATATTCACTGATAGGAAGATATTTTCAGTGGTCTTGGCGTGCGCTGCCGTAATTTGAGGGAAAACGGTATGTGGGCAGTATCTGTAGGTGGAGATTATGCAGTTGCCAATTACTATGTGTGTGCATATCTGCTTTTATTTCAAACTGACATTAAAATCCGAAAATTTTAACGGCATAAAAACTGCTCGTTGCGCTGGTTTTTTTTCTCAGTAATCACAACTTATTTCTTTTTTAAAACGAGGTCTTTTTATTGCAAACGGAAGAAACTGGGCCTGCGACAAAAGGTTTTGGACACCATACACGTAAGATGAAACGGACAAAACAAATGTTTGAGCTCAGGTCTTCTGGAATCTCTGGAACAGGATGCCTTTGTGGTAGATTTGTGTGGCTGGGAAAACGCTTTGGTCTTGTGAGGAAAAAGAGGAAAAATGAATAAAAAACCCCATTGAAATCGAAAGTGGCTCATTCCAGTGTGCGAAACTCAGAATATTTTACGCTCGCCAGACGGGCGAGCAGGCTATGTAATGTACTCGCCCGATGAGGATCTACTTGCCACCAAAAAATAGCATGCCGTTTAAGGCAAAATTGCGTGCCATTTACGGCATGCAATAATGAACGCCGAAGGTGTGAAGTCAATCTAGAGGGATCCAGGGGCATGTCCCTGGAAAATTTTGAAATTACATGCTCTCGGGTGCATTCTCATAAATTCCTGGAGCCATTTTTTTGCCTACAAAATAGTTCACTTTTTACATAATTTTTCAGCTGAGAATAACAAATTGGAAATTATAATTTTTGCCTACAATTTATTCAAGCAAATTATAAAACTCAAAAACAAAAAGCTAAAGATTATCATCAGTTACTATTAAACTTTAAACAAAGTACTATTATTGTTAAATTCATGTCAGACATATCTGTCACTAATGTGCTACTGTATCTGATGAAGTTTCCACTGGCTGGAACTATTCCTAACTGCCGTGCTGATTAATGGAACGGTAATGCTGGAGGCATTTTCATGAATATTCATTACTAATTAAGTAGTTGCTGCACAGGGAGCATGCATGCGTGTTCCAAATGTTTCTTTGTTGCGGTGGAAGTTTTACCGAAGTTGGAAATTAAATTAGATTGATATTACAACAGTATCAATAAAATGTTACATTAGTTCATTATCTTTCAAGTAATTGTTAATGAATTTTTCATCTGTGTCTGTTTCATAGTCACTTTCATAGTCGCTGTCAGCCAGGATATCATCCATCATCTTCATTATCATCTTTTACAGTTGGCATTATTGCTTCATCAGCAGCAAGTTGACCTTCCATCATCTTGACCTTCATCATTTGCAATATCCATTGCATGAAGCACTGGCTCTGGTTCATTTGGTACTTCACCTCTATTCTCTTCTGCTGGTGTTGCAGATGGTGCATTGCTGCTTGCAACTTGTATGTCAGTTGCTACACTTTCACATGCATGTTTGTTTCTTTGCTTTTATTTGCCATGTAGTTAATTCTTCATTGTTTTTGACCTTTGACAAGCCAAAGATCAATGGCTGGATCTGGATTAAACTCCTCAATTGTAGGGCCTAGGAGTTTTTGTTTTATTTTTCCACTAAAAAGTTCCGCAAAAATTTTCCAAGATATCTCTGCTCGCCAGTAGGACGAGCAGGTGAAAATTTCTGCTCGCCCGACGTGAGTTTTAGTCGCCTGGGCGAGCGGGCGACTGGCTAATTCGCACACTGATATGAATCATAACAATTAAACAAAACATCATTCCGGTGTAGAGGTCCATTGTACACTACCTGCTTTGATGATATAATATACTTTCGTCAGATTCAGTTCTAGCTTTTCAAGGTTCATTTCAAGTACACTTGATTAAAGAGGTAAAAATATAATCAAATGTCGATGTAGAAATGTCACATACAAAATTGTGGTGTCAGCAAGATTGAGTCGCATTGACATGCTTCGACGTAGGTGTACCTCGTTTTACGATTTCTCCTTGTAAGTGACACAAATCAATAAGTGTTAACCTAAGAAGTATGTTTTCATGAATGAATATATTCCAAAAGACAGTGCCTCAGTCCCACGTGCAGAAATTTCGTACAATTTCTTTTCATTGCAATGCACCATGTCATGAAATTCAAGGTAACGTCAGCTGGATAATCGAGTTCAGCAATGTAGTAAGATTCAAAGCTACACGATTTAGAATTTCTCGTTAAGTACTGCCAACGCTAATCTTTACGATTTATTCCAAGCAATATTTTTGGTATTTAGTTTGCTGAGGTAAAGATATCAACGGAAGCCAAGTTCTGATTGTTGTCTCCCGACCCTAAATAACAGCATTTCGTTACTGAAACAAACTTGGCAACATAAGTATTCTTCATTCTGAACAATCCGCCATTAATTTAATCATTTTGAGATTATCATTCGGGAAAATAACACAAGCTACTTCCAAACTGGTTGTATTAATTAGGAGCGCCGATGCACTACCTTCCTGTGACAAATAAATCCGTCCAAGATGGCCCATTATCATCTACATATTCTCGTCCTAGCTACTGAATTCATGAATTTATTTCGACAACAGCTTTAAATTAATTTCCCTTTAACCCTTTTTGCCTGAATCGTGTAAAGAGTTTCATACGAACAACAATGAACACTGAAATACATTTTACATTAATACTGTTAATTCGGGGGCCACCTTGTGGATTTCTGAATTGACGCGAGTTCCATTTGCCAAAAATGGGCTGTAATTTAGCACACTAATGACGAAAATCGCTTGACGGACGATGACACGATTTCTTCATCTTTACATTTCTGTGGGTAATATGATGATATTGACATTTGGAATGGGACTGTCAAGAATCTCCATTTAACGTCTCATCAATCTATCTGACGAGTTATTTCGCAATTGCTGTAATATACAGTAGTGAATTATTTTCTACACGCAATCACTGCATGGAAATATGCTACAGGAAACACTGCTAATTAAAAGGACGATCCTTTCCGATGTCAGTTGGTAACTTGGTAACGTAAACTGAGCAATATCAACGCTGCTGTGTAGCACACGATGTGAATTACAGAAAACAGCGCTACATTGCTAAGATATACTGTTTCAGGTCCAAAAGCAGACTGTTACTATCTTGGGACCTAACATAATACAGAGACCAGTAAAATCCAGGTAAGAAATAGACCGCATGTCTCTTTGCTGACCAGCAGGGGGAAGCCAGAAATGACTGAAGCGCACTTACGAAGTATGCTTCAAAGTTCCAATTCGTATCTTCCAACATAGTTTTGGTTTTGCTTAGTTTTAGTTCGGAATGATTTGGTTAGAATAACCCACCAATCTTGTGTGACTTCACAAAGTACATGTATGCATACAAAACTCTTGCGGCCGTGTGTACAGTGCTTAGGCTAACGAGAATAGTTCAAGATTTGTAAAAGTGCACGCAAAAATTTGCGCTAGCTGCAAGTTCAGTGTTCAGCCAACAAAACAAGTGAAGTAAATAACTAGTTCCACATATTGTCATTGGCGGATCAAGGGGGGCGCAGGAGGCGCCCCACAACCTGTACGGCCAACATTGTCTTCATTTTCATTCAGCTTTTCT
>JBCAUI010456505.1:0-13851 GCA_038406195.1 Haplosyllis anthogorgicola
CACTTTGCCAGCAAAATAAATCACCACTGTGAAAATAAAGCACAATAAAGCACATGTGCTTTAATAAAGCACTCGCTTTGAGCACTGATATGGTATTGAGTGATAATATGGTCTCGTGACATTAAATGGTGTTTACTTCCGCTCACGATCTGCGTGCACTCGGTATTGCAATTGCGACAACAAGTAATGGATTCCTAATTACAAGACAGCTAAATTGAGTAATAGCATTGTGTCTGTAACACTCCTCTTATGTCATGTACCATTAGACCACTTTTGTTGATGTTTTTGTTTGTTACTGGATTTGCGTGCTAATAATGTTCAATAATACTTTATTCTGAACTTATCGAAGTAATTACTTGTTATATATCGTACATTCATTAAAAATTAAAGGTTTACGGGAAAAGACAAGTGCGACCACTTGAATGATGATGAATAAAAGTTCCAAGAAATTTCATGACCAAAGGGTTTTCAGTAGAGCTGAGTTTCGAAAACCGTATCCGTTTCTGCCGGTTTATTTCTCTAAAACCGGTTGTCAGATTTACAAATTAGGTTATCTGGTTTTAATTTTTTTCTCATTGTGTGACAGCAAAAAGTTGTCAAATTCATTAAATAATGTAGAATTACCTCATAAATAATCTTGGTAAGTTTTTACGATTGTGTTGATAAAGATTTCATGAATAAGAATGGGTCTAGTTTTGAAATTAAGATGATGACGGGATGTCTGTTTGATCGAAAGGGTACAGATATTCTATTTTACGTAATGATTAATGTTTGTATTCAATGGATCTAGTATTTCAGTACATATATTTGGTCAAATATTTAAAAACCAGATAAAACCTACTTTTATTCGGAAGAAAATAACCAAAACCCGGTTTTGATTTTTACCTTTCGGCCCCAGCCCTAGTTTTCAGTAAAGTTATAACCAAAAACACACGTTCTGCATGCAGCACAACAACTAATTCATGTTGGGTCACACCATGCCGCCCAGGGGAAGATTTTCAATTTAAAAATATATCTTTATTTTGACCACGTTTAGTGACTTTGCATGTGTCCAAATCAAATTTTAGAACAAGGTAAACATGGATAAAATTATATCTATTGAAGTGATAAAATTGGTAGAACGTAAAGGTGCGCGCATGCGGATCCTGATTGGTTCATACAAATAACCTGCGCTTCTCAATTTCCCCTATGGATTGCAACAATTGCGTAGAGTTGTTTCACCAGATCAATTATACCAGATTAATGTACCTGGATTGTGACCTGACTTTTAGCCTAAAGTGGTATATGATCCATCATTATTCTCAAATGGTATCTACTCTCACTGCCCAGAAACGTGATGAAGAAAAGTCATAACCATAAAAAAGTGCAATAATAGAAAGTATTTTTGCAATATACAATGACTTATGTATGTAAAAATTGCAATATGGTGGACCCCACCCCACAACTTCAAAAGAAAAACTTTAAACAGAATTACTCTCCCGAACATTGTCCTAACTAAATTTCATTCAGTGAGAATTACAATCATGCCTGGCGCAATAAAATATATTTAGTAACAGCTTCATCAATTATTTAAGATATCTCTTGTCTGACACGCATTTACCAATGCTCACTATCTTGTTCTGGAGTTGGAATCGGTTCGTTGTGACCGGACCACGACAGAACGAGTTAAGTTAAACAGATTAGGAAACGCCAAAATCTAAAGAATCACGCGAATGACAACTACACCTATTGGCATGGGATTCAAGGACCTCGATCATACATGCCAGACATTGTCCGCATTTCAGAAATGCTTTGGGAGTTCACCTACGCTGTTGCAGAAACACTTTTCTAAGTATTTTTTCAAGTGACACAGACCGCATCAGTGGGAGATATAAAAAAAAATTATGTCAAAAATAAAGAGTTCGCAGAGTCCAAAGCTGCACGGAGAATCTTACTCCGCCATTTGGTGATCGCTGTTTGTCGGTCAAAACGTTCAACGTGTCTCTGGATTGAGCTCTATCAAAAATCTATAAAAGTGATTAAACATCAATCGGTAGATCAATGTTTATAGAGGAAAGCTTAAAATAGGGCTCGCTTTTAAGAACCTAATAAATGGAGAGTTGGGCAGTTGATAAAAATTGGCATCTGAAAATAAATATACGATAAAATGATTGCAGGTACAAACTATCTGTTCAAACAAAAGTTCCTTTGTGATCTTTGATTAAATTCTGAAATCAAAGCAAAATGGCAGAAAGCAACAAGAAAGGTATTTTTAATGGCAGCCACTTCCTCACACAGACAATTGTTGAGTCGCAACAGTGTTTATGTCCCGAAAATGACTTAGGCAATACATAAACATCCAGCTTCAAATGTCAAAGCAATAGCATCGAACATGTTTTGGCTGTCAAAATCAATGCGCATTTCTTTTTTCTACGTCTCTGCTTCTATATTTATCCCATTGCCAGGTTGAACTGCCGCTGACGGGTTCGAGGCTGATCGCAATGATTGAGTACACGAAGCTTTTAAAGCAAAGTGACGTGCATTAAACCGCGGACGCACTGCCGCTCCGACCTTGACTGCTTTTTTCTTGCCCTTTCTGTGTTATTTAAGGTGGATTCATAAGTCCGTACTTAATCCGAGCAAAGTGATTTGATCGGTAATGCAAACAAACAATCTCTTAAATCCACACTACAACATCTCCACCAGTTACTCAAGTGGCATGTTTGTTTACATGGACCTGACAACAAGAAACGAACCAATTAATACGGTACTAACAAGACCCATGTAACTGTTTTACATTCATTTGTAAATTCCCAACTAAGAAATTATACAAGGAAAACGTTCTTAGAAACAATACAAATAACAGTGGTCTCCATTTCCTTAGCTACCATGTATTTGATCATTTAGTGATGGAGGGAGCGCAAGTTGAAATTTCAAGCCAAGGTTTCATAATTTTTGCCCAAAAAATCCTTAAAATTATCTGAAATTTTGGTAGCTTTAGGCCTTCTTGCCAATTGCTAACGATGCCAGTAACGTTGCATATCAACAATGATTATGAAGGCATACCGGTAAAGGACATGTTGACGTGGTGTTCCCCCTTAAACTGCACTGTACTTAAAAGGCTAAGGCCATGGTCCAGAAGTGGTGCGCCAACCATGCATATCCTGCGGCTGCTGTTACGTTTCTGGTACCATTGATGTCATATCATGAGCTGTGCCGTAGCTTCATGCTTGTTATAGCTACTCAGATGTAGACACGGACCTTCAAGGTTATGTAAAATGTCAATTCCGATACATAATTTACTCTTTTGGCATTTAAAGCAAATGGAAGTGAGTTCTTTTGATGTACAAACATGCACACATATGTAGGCTAGAAACTAGTATGGCTCTTGTTGGAAAAAAAAACAATAACAGAACTTCGTGGGATTTTATCAATATCCAAACGTTCAAGTTTATTTTTAGAAATATAATAACGAGATTATCTGGGCTTATTTTTCTTGCCGCCAATAATCTCTACATCTGGACAAATTCCCTTCAAGTATATTAGATTTCTTGTGTACTTTGTATGTCAGTGTGACATGACGTCCATCTCTGGGAAAGAAACTCGGTAAAAGGGGTCCATACTTGATGCGGTCACTGACATCCTTATTGCTTTAGCCAAATGGGGACAGATATATGTGTGTCAATTGCAAAGAAAGAAACATACCGGTAACAGCCATGCAACGGAGTACTTGATTATCAGTTGTGACTGAATACGAAAGTGTCTTTCAAAATACAAACTGTGAACTGTTGATTCACAAGACTCCAAATTGTCTCTTAACACTGTGTGTACACATTTACCGATTTTAACTATTGCGCTAAACGTTTAGATTTACCAACACATTGATTCCAGAAGTAGCAAATCATATTAAACGTTTTATCATCTTTCCACGTAAGAACTCAAACTTCAGAGATAACGTCTCCGGGAAAAACCACACTCAAATACTTTGTTACATTGCAAACTAACCAACAATTTACAAGATGTTTTTGGTATTTTTACATGAGAGAAGTTCCCGCATCCTTGATGTGACAAGATTAATGAAACAATGGCTAACAACTCGCGTTTTTCACGGACTTGATAATGCATGTTGTTGATTATTCTTAATAATTAGTTTTAATAAGTGTTTCTTTTCTTTCATTCAGAGTGGAGAAGGCAAAGAAGCGAACAACATTCCAGAGGACGAAAGACCAGGTGCACAGCCTCCGAGCGGCTACACCTCCATCGAAATGGAACAGCATCGTGAGTGTGAGCCCCTAAATCATGAACACAGAGAACACATAGTCGTAGACTCTGAGAACAACCCGGTCTCATAGCATACGCTCAATCCAACCGGGACAGACACCCAGACCACCGTAACTTAAAGAAAAGAAAAAAACAAAGTAAAAGGAATTCTCATCCTATATAACGTTGTGTGCTGTATATATTCAGATGATAGGCCCTGTTTTAGTGAAGTCTAATTCGTTCTTGTCCATAATAACTGGGTTGTTGTTGGAGAGACGTAAAACAGACTTGTTATGTGTAAAACGTATAGAGGGCTTAATTTATTTATGACGTGCCGTGTGTGTTCGACTTAGTAACCACTGGCTACACAATAATAAACAGAGCATCGACTCCCTATTTATGTTTTAGTGCAAAACATAATAGCGAAATCCCTGTCACTTAGTATTATTACAAAGTGGTACACTCTGTCATGGGGGCCAGTTACACTGGATACGAGCAAAGCGTGGGAATAAAAGGAAAATGCAGGATCCAGGCGGCCAAGTCGGGTAAAGCTGGACCAAGAAAGGAAAAAACGTAAAATACATAGAACAGTCGACGGAACTATGGAAAACCTACGAAAAAGAGCCAGGTAGAAAAGACACAAGAACAATCAGCGGGCCAGATTTATAGCTCAGCTCATCCTGAGATTCATTCTCAAATAAATAAAGTGCAAATAGCAAGTGCATGCGTGACGAAGAAAAAGTCTGTAAAGGAAGATGGCATGCGGAAGACGATCTGAGGGTGTTTTGTTAACATACATGTAAAAGGAGACAGTTTTAACGAGGTGTTGAATACTCCGCCCGAAGCCGTACCGTCAAGAGACACAGAGATACAATGGCAGAAATCGACTACTGTAACCTCCTACTGTAAGCCTGCAGCAAAAATGAACCTTCCTGCAAATAAGTTACTGTAGACTTCCAACAGAGACAGACAGCAATAAGTGAAAAGTGAGGGAATCAGAGTGGGAGGAGGAGGCCAAAGTAAATAGCCTTTTAAACAGCTGGACATCAACTTAATGCTACATTTGGTTTCCAGTGTCCTTATGAGTCTCTTACTGATTGTTGGACCATGTGCTCTTGTAGGTCTGTATCACAAACTATCAGCATGGCTAGCTAGCAAATAATCAGACATTGAGACTGACTAACAACAACTTGATATTTCAGGTTAGAAATATGTGGGTGATAGTTAAGGTATCACTAAGTCCGGTGGTGATAATAATGTAAAAAAAAAGGGCGCAAGTAATTGCAGATCTCAAAGACTTGGGAAATATTGGTAAATGGGGGAAATTATGGTAAATACTTACCTAAAGAGCGCACCAAAGACTTGTCTTATACGAAGAGAAAATTGTATGGATTGCACTGTATGGGTCGGGATAAAACCAAACAAATATGATATTTGTTCTTCGATGATGGTACCGTCTACATGATTATATGATTGAAATACTTAAAACATTTCGAAAAGATACTTGAGTTGTAAAACCAAATGAGTTGGGTAATAGCAGGAGTAAAGCAACAAAGGAACAAAACGACGACTTCCATGTTCATAACAAATGACTATTGTTTGCATGCAGAACCAAAGTTTGTTAGCATTATTTATAAAACAGTAGGTTGTCAAAGTAGTTACCCAAAGAAGTAATCAAATTCACAACTACACCTTTGTAAAATATATACATGTATATATATTATTTTCTGACACTACGCTCATGCCCTTAACATGTTGGTTGGCTGATAAACTAGGTAAAAGTACGATTAATGACGTACTCTATACTTCTTTGAGTAACTTCCTTGGCAGGTAGTAGAAAATGACCATTATCCAAGGTAACTGGATAGTAAATAACAACTTCCAATGACAAAGAATAACCCAATAAAGGTGCATACTTGTTATTATTATATTATATAGTTAATTATTACTATTGTATAATTATTATTGTTATTTATTAGAGAATACTAGTTGCTGTAGTGCTTGAGTGTAGAGAGATTTTAGTGATTTTTTGTTTGGTAATAAAAGGCTTCTGTGTGCGAGGTTGAAAGTTTCTTTTCTCACAAGCTACATATAAATGTCAAAATTAACTATCATCATGTGCATTGGCGAAACGTTACAAATTTGAAAAAATTAAATGTGTGATTAATTAACGAAATAAAAAAAGACTATATCTATTTTGACAAAAACGCTACATATTAGTACTTATCTTGAAATAAGAGCACTTACAAATAATATGTCTAGTACATGGATAACTTAGTCATATTATGAGTGATTTTAATTGTGCCAAAATAGTCTTGTAATTAATCTGGAATTACTTTTGTGTGAAATTTTAAACAATTTCTTTGTTAGATTTTTTTTATGATGAGATGATAATAACCAGTTAATGTGGTAATGTATAAAGACGGTTTGCCAAATGTTGATGATGTATTCACTTTCATGTAGCAATATGCACAGACTTTTTAAACAGTGTACTTTCTTCCTGCATTATATTGCTTTGACACATTTAGATGTAGCAGTAGTTTGTTAATTTATAATTAGTCATAATTATATTTTGCAACCAAATGTGCTAGGTTTGCTTTTCATCAAATTACAGTTGAAAATGTAATTTTAGAACAGACTTTCTAAGCGTTTTAGTTTTTAAGTTTTATCCCTAGATGTTATATTTTTAACCTAGACTTGCGAGCTGTGAGAGTGTAATTAAGTCCACTTAGCTTTTAATTTTAAATTATTCTTCTGTGTGACTGAGCATTAATTTATGAACTGCCACAGTTATGCATGTTAGAATGTTTAGATTATCATTTTCAAATTACACATTTGCGTAATAGTAGATTTGTAGCATTCCTTTAAAACTGCCTACGACTACTTCTTAATAATATGAACACTTGCACTCATTATAAATATATAAAGAGCATTACATGTGATAAAAGTTTCCTACTTGATTCTCAATTATCTAATTCTATTTTTAAGTGGATTAAGAGTTTATCAGTCACTTGATATGGGTACATTTGTGAGAAATATATATGTAGAAAAAAAAAGATTGGATAGTTGAGGATTGAAGTTAATTCTTTATAAATAGATGTGGCATTGTTTGAAGATGAGTTTCTGTTTTTAATCAACTACTTGTAAAGATGTGATTTCAGATTGTTAGAATGATATATGTTATATTCAAATTATACACAATATGCTATTTATTAGAAAATGTAAATTGTTATGTTCTTGTTACATGAACCGTTTGATCCATAATGTCAAACCACTTTTAGAAAATCAATTTACAAAAAAATATTTAAAGACAAATTGTCCTTCTAAATTCGCAATAGCTATTTTTGGAATATATTTCGAATGAAAATGTGATCTGGAATGGAAATCACAGCTTTAAATTTATATTTAAAACTCCAAAATGAATTAAAAGTCTGAAAATGTAAGTCAATTGGTCCATGTCCATGAAACATACGTATTTTGTGAGTACAAATGTTAGTTAAATATTACAAATATATATCTATAACTACTCTACCGTTCCTGCAGACATTTGTACTATGTTAATTAGATATTTCGGCTTGACAATTGACATAATGAATAGATTGATTTCTTAGAATTAGTGATTTGAAACTTCCAAAGACCGTTACACAATTTTTATTTCAGTATTTCTACAAAAAAGCGTAGATGTGAATACTTAAGCATGTATAATAATTTGACTTTTATATAACGATACTGTAGTATAATGATATAGTGTTATTCATGTCGAAACACCTACAAGTTTTGTATAAAAATAAAAAGCAGAAGTATGGGATGATAATAAATAATGTATGTATCATGAAAAGCATTGTTGTGGTTTATTCAAAATAGTAGTCTCTTCTTAAAATAAGCAAAATTGTGATAGATGCGAAGTAGGTAATTTTGCTGACATCCTAATTTCTGTTTGGCAGGGGAGGCACTATTTACGGGTAAGACATTGGCACCTTTAAGAAAAACAATGTGGCACCAAACGTACTGTAAAGGAAATATAAAATTTAAACAACATGCACGGGATAGTCTAATTTAGTACCAATTTATGTTTTTCCAGTAGGAGCTTTACTGGTAGTCTAGTTATTAAAATTAGTCTTAATTTGCTAAACGTCTCAATTAATAAATATTTTTCTTTGTATTGTAAACTGATCTTTGTACTGATAAGTCACATTTATGTATTTAATTATATGTTTCTGTGTATTGTTGCAATATGAAAAATCAGTAATGAATAGCAAAGACACAATTTCAATACATGTTTTTGTTTTAACATTGAAATACAAGAATATGTATGCAATTGACAGATATGTTTTTTCAAACAAATATCAATTTTCAAGAAACATGTTGAATTAAATATAAACAGTAATATACATGCATATAAAACATATTTATAACATCAATTGAGACGTCTGGCAAATTAGTTTAATATTGCTAACTAGACTAACCAGGAAAGCTCCACTTTGAAAAAAAACCACCCTCAAATGTGTGTGAACAATAGAATTTCAAGTTGTGTCTTTTACTTGAACATCGGCACAGCGCAACTTACGTGATTTTCCCGCATTAAGTGAAGTGAGGGAAAATGTAGGATTTTTTCCGAGATAGTAAAAGATAATCACTTTGATGTCTGATGTTAAGGCGAAAATATATGGTACAACAAAGTAGCATAAAAGTAATTTAGTCCTAGTCCTCTCCTCGGCTGCGTTATAAATAAAACTGTTGGTGACTGTCCCACGACTCATAGTTTACCAAGAAATGATTCATAAACCATCGAGATTCTCAACCTGGAACTAGATACCAAAAATTTTGTATTGCAAATCCGTGCTGGGCCCAAGCAGTTTATAACTCTTTGTGATGAGTTTAAGGACTGTCTTAAAACGGATGATTAGGAAATGAAAAAATATATAATACATAAATATTTAAATATTTTTTCACTCGAACATAACGCGATCTTTTGGCTGCATTAAAGGTTTTTCGAAATTTATTCATTCATTTTTGCCTAAAAATTTAGGCAAATTAGCCTAAATTTTATACAATTATTAGCATAATAGCATACCATTTTTTAAGTTAATTACTAAAATTGGTGATTATTAGTATAATAGCATACTATTTTTAAGTTAATTACCAAAATTGGTGATTTTTAAATAACAGAATTTTGTTTGCTAACTAGTAATGGTATAAAATTGTTTGCCTATTTAGGCAAATTTGCCTAATATTTTAGCAGAGACGAATTTTGAAAAACAATTCACATTTGTTCTGCGTTGACTGTTCAGATTTAGCGTAGAGTAAAAAAGGAAAGATACAGATTATATCTAAAGATAATTTATTTGCAAGAGTTTTAACATGTACATCCTGTAAAACGTAACATGAAATTCTTGTTTTCATATAAATTTTCTTAACTGTACGTCATCTTCCAATAATTATTCTATTCGTTTTGTTTTTCAAAGTTAGTAAGTTGTCAAATAAAATTCTGCATAATTAGTAATTTAGATATCGTTTACGTGAAGGCTAATATGTACTGCTCCTAAATTTTTAAACAAAAGGGTTGCCTTTTATTTCTATTTATTTATAAATATTTATAAATACAATATCACAGCGCAGGCACATAAAACAACAAGGGGAAGTTGCGTGTTAAAAAACGTGATGAGCAGCACGATAACAATTTTCGGGAAACTGTGTCCAAAGTTCTTGACCTCGTTTAATAAAACACTAGGCAAGAACCACCCAATTTGAGATTCCTCTCACAATAAAATATTGACCACAGTCTTTGTACCCTGTTCATTAAACATAAAGATAAACGTGAACAAAACGTAAATGTATTCAATTACAAAGCGCACTTTGGTTCTTGAACATAACACAACAGAAAACGACCTACTAATTGGACGATATCCAAAAATGTAAATGGAACACTTCCAATGACCACCATACCTTTTGGTATGGAAAAAGCACTGGCCAAACATGTAAGAACACATGACATAAACGAGAAAACAGGACAAACTGTAGAACATTCTAATACTCACGAGTGAAATATCCTAAATGTGTGTAATCGTACCTCCATTGACCGACACTCTTTTATTGAATGACACATTTGTTGGATGCTACTCAAAAGAGATCGTACTGTGTATATGTTCACGCAAATGAAAAAACGTTCTTGCTTACAGAAAAAAAACTGTGAAAAGGTTCTGGACTCAATAAGGCATAGCCAAAGAATCCATGCACCTATTTTCATTCGTCACAAAATCGAGACAAAATGGCTAGTAACATCCCAAACACCATAGCTTGAACGTTGTACGTTTATACACGAGCATTTTGTATGGCACATATTTGTTCTGGGAACAAAGAATTGGTGTACTACTAACCATACTTTTATCTCTAGATTCTGTGCGATGATTACGTTAATTATTATAAAATTTAGATTACATTTCTGTGCCCTTTAACAAGCAATCCGCAACAGTTCATGAAATATATATTTGAAAATGTTTTCACTCCAAATGAAATTTCCAATAACTTATGTACATTGGTAAAAAAATGTAGAAGACGTAACACTGTTGAATCAAGTAGCTCTAGCATCGTCGACTAATGATGTTGCGCCCAAAGCTGAATGGCACTGTATGAGCAGTGTTGGCATATTTTCCCCATGCTCCAAAAGGTACAATCATGGCGGTAGCATTATCCTCCGTTCCAAAGTGCATGGCCTGATCTGTGAGCCTGTGTGCAGCTTCTTCAGGGTCTTCACATCGACACACAATGTCTACAACTTCTTGATCGTTTATCACATAGTTAACCCCATCTGTTGACAGCACCAAGAATGCATCCTTACCATGTTTCACCTGTACAGACAGAATAAAATTGTATGAACTTGCACATAACTTACATCAGGCAGTTGCTGCTAGTTATTATGAAAGAGTTTATAAAAGTCAGTGAAAACTTCCAACACAATCTGTACATGTGCACATCCTGCGTATATATTTCGTACAATGTTGAAAATCCGGATGAATCACAAATTAGTGATTAGGGACACTTAGAGATTATTATTATTTACCTGAATGTAACGAGTATCAGGTTCACAGGTAACTCCATAGGCTTTGAGCTCTACATCACCTATACTACGACTCATATCAAGTTTCGAGTTGACTCTTGCACGTCCTAAAGACGGTTGAGTAATCACACCTCCAGCTTTCTTTATACGTTCTGCTTCTTTTGGATCGGTTGGCTTATGATCTTGTGTCAGCCTTACTACCTTACTGGACCTGAAATATTTGTATCTATTAATATCTGACATATTCACCCAAGTATTACACATAACTAAGTGTTAACTTAGCACTGGTTGTTGCAAAAGAACTTGTTTGTCAAGTGGATGTTTATATTTATGGAATTTGCGACCATTAAGATTAGAACAATTCTAGTCCTATTCCAATCTGTCAAGATCAATTATCAAGTTCACGGGTAACTCCACCTCGAAATATAATGTGTAACGTACTAACGTTATAATTCTTCTTCCTGATGAAAGTAACTAATACCTGCACATTAGTGCTTTACTGTCTCCTACATGTCCAATATACAGTTCCGTGCTGTTTCGCAGCAAACAGACCAACGCTGTTGTACCCGATCCCATCACATTGTCTTGTCCTAAAATATTTTGATTTAGCAACTTAATTGTTGTGAAATATACTGTACACAAGCACAGCCTTGTGTGATGGATATTAGATATTTCTTTTCTTAATAAGGGTCCAACAGCACACATTAACATAGTAAACTTCCAAGTTACACACTAAATCATACATAATTTTGATAACAAATAACCTTCTCTGTGTGAAATCCAATATGCTACATTGAGTAAGACGTATTTCAATCAAATAAATACTTCACGTTTCATAGCACCACAATGTATTGATAATTTAAGTCAGTGTTGCTAAAAGTTTCTTTTTTTAACAGCGTCTTTTGGGAACTTACCAACATAATTGTTGTATAGAAGCCTGGTAAATGAGTTGTTGAGCGCGACGAAAGCTTTATGCAGCACGACTTTTAGGTCCGTTTCGCCTCTCTCAAGCCAGAAGTTTATGTGGTCAGCCATATTACTGCACGTGAAGTCGGCGGCTAATGCACCTGCGTGACCATCAAACATGGCAAACACCAAGAGGTCAGGACGTAACGTTTTGACCTGAAACAATAAGATCGGAATAAAATGATCTGTGGCCGCAGCGGCAAACGTCTTGAAACAATAAGATCGGAACAAAATGATCTGTGGCCGCAGCGACAAACGTCTTTGCGGTGACCAGCCCACAATTGACTGGGAGTGCAGTACGGTGACAAGCTGAGGTAGAATACACTTGTCGAAAAAGGAAGAATTCTTGCTATTACTCTGGTAATTAATTTGAACGTCCTTTTTGGCTCCCAACTTCTAACCTTTGTCAATCCAATTTTCAGTTTAATCATATTGTACTTACCATGTATCTGTCTTCATTTTTATCACGCCTTCCCTGGAGGCTGATGACGGCTACGTTGTCAGTGGTAATCTCAGGAATGAGGGTGCCTTGTTTTATAGAATGTTCCATGTTGATATCGAGATCCATACGGTTGTTCCATGATCCTAACGAATCGAAGTTCTTGTCTGCTCTTCGGTTTTCATATGTTTCCTGAAATATGCATAAGATATTTATACAAAATTCCTTAACGCATCTGCATACAAAAATACACAACAAGAAATTTAATCACAAATAAAATAAACATTTATTCTTCGAATAATTTACTGAACATTCACTTAAGACTTACTCGCATCGCTAAGTTAAGCAAAAATCCAACACACACTTCACTGTACATGCATTTGTTTTTCAAAACTCTGCTATTTGGGCTGAAAATGAAAACGTTTGCCTATTGTAAGAACTAGAAATACACGCTTACCGATGACACCTTTAGGGACCTTACAGGGCCAGTTTGTCCGAGTACTAAAGGTTTTGTTGTCGATGCCAAGGGTCCATAATGTCTTCTCTTGGGCGCAACGTCAGTTGTCTGTACGTGTTGTTGATACTGTGTCGCCGTCAGACTGAGAAGTCTTTGTTTGTTAAGTACATCTATGGCCTTGTTGGCAATGAGACGCAATACTGGCATTCCCTTAACTTCTGGTCTCAAAGATCTGAAAGGTACAAATGCAGCCGCTTGTAGCATTATTATGGTCACTGTAAACGAAAACTACGAATTCAGTAAATGTCCATCATCTGATATTAATGTAATAAATATAGAATTGAACTTGGCGTCGTTTGCTAAATCAAATAGTGGTGAACTTTATATGATATGTCAAAGATTTACAATCACTCATTTTTGATAACTTTATCAGGTTGAACTTGAAACCAGTGCAAAGAATTGGTTTCCGAACATACTGACGGACAATTTGTCAAAAAAGGAGCGAACCCCTTTGTGCTCAACAGTCCAGTTTTGCCAGACGGCAACCGACAAAACGATTGCTGGAGGGAACAGTATTGTTGGTTCCCCGATGGGGGAAGGTAGGTGAACGACGTCCAAAAAGACTGCTATTTTCATCTATTGTTCTAATGAATGGAATTGGTTTCATGCATGAACGGACTTCAATAGAAAGGA
>JBCAUI010456616.1:0-27250 GCA_038406195.1 Haplosyllis anthogorgicola
CTGAAAGAAAAGGAAGAAAGCTTTGCCCGTGGGGGGGGGGGGGGGCACGCGCGCCTCCTGCGGCCCCCCTAAATCTGCCAATCATTAGTAAACATACTTTATTACGATTGTGAGTTCTAATCCCCTCTCACCTCCCTCGAGTTTGTTTTCGTATGTATTAACTAACAAATCATTCTATTTTATATTTTAAATTTTACTTTCAAAAATTCATCACAGTCTTGAATATACTATAAATAATAGATGTTTAAATAAATGAATAAATACATAAGAAATAAAATTTACATCACTGAACAAATTATCACGGTTGTAAATTATAAAATTTAAAAACTCGCGTATCAATAATGATAAGAAAAATTATTCCACCTCTGAACAAAAGAAATTAATACTTTGGAATTGTTCAGGACAATGACACAGCATGAAGTTCAAGTGATCCCAACTAAACAGAAATTAAAAATTTGCTAAAAGAATAAAGCATTAATGACATAATTTTTTGGCTCATGTCCAGCATAAGCAGATTCAAAGTATACGTAAAACACATTTTTAACGACTAAATACTAAATTTTAGGGTAAGTACTAGTGGTCGCACGGGGAGACGGGGACGAGGCGGGGCGGGGGATTAAAGAGTCCCCGAGGAAATTATTTTGTCCCCCGTTCCCCGTCATTGTAAAATACTCTTCTTTTGTCGATGAATTAAGTGGTATATTTAGGTTCCATTCAAACATGAAATTGATGTTTGCATGTTATCCATGTGTGATGCTCGTTACAATTACGACTTCTAGGTCATAATCATAAAAATCATTTTATGTTAAGTTAAGACATTACAGTGAAAATCCAGACTCGCAATATCAAGAATGAAATACAACTGAAAAGTGACGGGGAACGGGGCGGGGAATGAGACACGGGGATCGGAGAGGGATTTTTAGCCCCCGTAAAGAAGAAATACATAAAATTGTACAAAATAATTTTTCGACAAATTTAACAGCTAAAATAATAACGCCGTAAATGTCATGTGGTCCGTAAATCACAGTATTGTGTGCAAAGACTAACACCACACACAGCTCGTATTCATAAACTTAACGCCCATCCTTTAACGCAACAACAAGCGTTAAATGTTGTATGTTGATTTATTACAGAACGCTGGTCTGGTAGCATTATGTAATAAACCAACATAACACTACACTTTGTTGCGTTCTGGATGTGCATTAAAGCTTATGAAAACACACTGCATGTACACACCACTCTTAACGCGTTAACGGATGGGCATTAAATTTATGAAAATCATAATTTATGATATTCATAACCCTTAACGCACATGCAATTACATTCTAACGCCACTTCTTTAGCGTTAGCCTCATTTGTTTAACATTTAACCTTTTATGTCAGTGCGTTTATAAGGATGGGGAGTTCTAGGTTTATGAAAGCGTGCTATAATTCAAGAATAAGCTGGTGAAATCAGTGTGGCTGCATATTTCAGTGCATTCGATTGGATGGCCCGGACCACAGATTATGGCCCGGGTAGTTGAGGGAGGGTTAACAATCAAAAGCGCAGCGGGAAATTCTTTCGTTCTCTCCTTTGGTCTCTTCGTTTCCAAAATGATACGATTTCTGTGTATTGATGCTTTGATGTTATTTGATAGATACTTGATTTCAGAGATGACTCTTACTTATTGGCAATTACTGGTCACTACGATTACATCAAAGGCCCCGACGTATTGACTACAGAGATTAAATCATTTATTCCAACTCCGGATCCAGATCCCTCCTCTCGTAGTACACGGGGTCGTACGTTTTGCCGCGGAACTTCTTGCAGACTTCCTCCTCGGAGATTTTATCAAATGCGCACGGCGCATCATCCCATCTCTTAACGGCTGGTCCGCACACCCGATCCCCGAGAAATCCTCCCTCCAACCGAGTGAAGTATGTAAATCCTGCAAGACAATACAAATTAAAGGGTTAGTACAATGTTAATGAGCTGACTGTGAGCACCGACTAGGCTGTAGAGTAGGTAGCGCAGCTAGCTGTAGCTCGTACGTACATCAAGTACACTAGATATGCAAAAAAATCATATGTGACTGACTTACAGTCTGCTAACGAACAGACACGATCAACAAAATTACCTTCTGACATATTGGTGGTCGGAATAGTTCAGCTGGTTAGCAGGTTTGACTTATTCACGCATCGCTGAGCTCACCACTGCATCCGGAGTTCAAATCCAGGCATGTGAGAGGAGCCCAGCCAGCCATGCTGTATACATGCTTATACAGTGTACACCTCTATTGGTGGAAAAGGAAGGTGTCACACCAAATGGGACCCTTGTGATCACTGCAGTCGAGAGATTCACCCTGGATTTAAAATCCATGGGGAAGTTCACACGAAGTCCAAAACAGGGGTAATCAGTGGCCCCACAAATGGACACAGGTTCAATAAAAAATAAAAAAACCCAAAAAAACCCCCAAACTTCTGACATATATACTCACCGTCTGGCTTGAGTAGAGGCATCTCTACTTTCCCCTTGAACTTGACTATGGATCCCCAGTAACACTTGCATCTCTTACACAGCACTTTGTGCAGCTGCTGCATCATGGGAATCTTCTTCGGCTTCGCGTGTGCTTTCACCTGTGAGCATCATAGGTAAAGATACTTAAGGCTTTTTTTTATTTAATAGTTTGGATTACATTTCCCGCCGCACTTTAAAATCGGGATTGCAAAAAAAAAAAAAACTCCTGTGGCAGATGAAAAATGTTATGCATAGCAAAATATGGTAGTCTTGGAGCTGTTGGAAGTTGATCAGTTGGAAGCTGATTGAGAAAAATATTAATTTTATTTATTTTTATGAACAGTTTGGCTTTTTAGCGACCAAGTTCAATTTTTATTTTTATTTTTTTTCCGATCGCCGCACTTTGAAAATCCTGACAATGCGGTGTTATCCAAATGATTAAAAAAAATAAGCCTAAACGACTGCTTTCTGAATGGAATGTCTTAACTGCATGGAACATGAGAATACTTTCTGTAGCAGAAAATGATCATTTCTAACACCCATTTCTTGTGTATTGGGTAATAACTTGAAACCAAAATTCAATTTGAAAGCACCAGTAAGGATTAATTTTTTAATGACAGGGGTTCCAGGCGTCAACCATCAGCAGGACCCACGGCCTTCCCCTCTTCGAACCGCTACGAGGAATTCAGAAATTATCTCACGTCAGTGTGAGACATTTTTCACACGTCACAGAGCCATTTTTATTCTGTGCACCATAATCTAGGTTTTCCTCATTAACTTCATTTACCTAATCTACCAAATCTACCTAATTTACCAAAGTTTTCTGACATGTCATTTGACCTCCATTGCTAACCTTTTATGTTTGAATTGCAATCAATTTAAATGTAAGCTTTTTGGTAATTTGTTGGCACATGGACTGAATTTAGTCCTAAATTCCATCATTGGAATGAAATTAGTATTAACCTTAACTTAAAATTGTCTTGAGACAAAAATCAATTTAAAAATCAGACAGTTCATGTGTCTGGAAAATTAGGTAGATTTAGTAGTGATTGAAATAAGAAAAACTCTCAATGTCATGTTTCTGGTGCAAGTGCCAAGAAAACAGTCGCAACTGTCGGTTCTTATTTTTGTGAAAGAATTCTGCAACTTACCAGCATGTAATCTGCAAAGTCCGATTCTATGCAGGTGTAGCGGTTCTCTCCAAAGCACACGATGTGGGTCGACTTGCACACGATCTCGTCACACTTGAAGCAGCACACCAGAAACACGTCCTTACTCTTCTTCTCTAGCTTCGCTGCGAACAGGAACTCCTTGAACCGTCTCTCTTTGTAATCCACAACCTGCGGTGGATTTATCATAATTTAGTGGTTCAAGGAACTCTGACACCACATGGGCAGATCCAGGATTTCCCACTAGAGGGGGCACCGAAACACCTTCAAATAGTTAGAGGGGACACCCTTGAATATTTCTCCCTAAATTGCATAAAAAATTAAAGAACCGTTGGAGTGTGGGCACCGGCCGCACCTTAGGGTTTGGCAATGTACCAGGGTCTTAAATCACTCTGCAGTGCAGTAGAATCAAAAGGCAGACCGTAATTGGGATGCTTGTCATAAATCCGACAAGTACTAAACTCCGAAAAAATTTACCTGCCTAATTAGACAGGAAATTCACAATATTATTAGTAAAATAACTAATTTTGGTAAACTTAGAAATTCCTCAATGTTTGGTTCATTACTAGATTTAGTTATTGTCTGTCGAATGACAGAGTATGTGGTCGTCCGCCTAAAAAAGTTACCATCTGAAAATGAGGTTCATCCCACTTTCCATCCCATTGTTTTCTATGGTAATATTGTGACGTCATTTGACAGACACATGACGTTATGTTCGACGTAACGACTTTTCTAGTTTTCAGGTGAATATTACAAGATATCAAGCACTGAAAATAGTTTCAACATCTCTACTTAATCTGCCTAGGGAACCGAAACAAATAAGCAAAAATAAGAATCTGTCACCTGCTGCTGGAAAATTTGATCTTCGTACATTTTCTTGTCCATTTCAGAGATCTTTTCGATGGCGAACCTCATCAGACCTGAAACCATGGAAACAGGAGAGTCGTCAGCGACAAGAAAAATACACAAATTTGACCCCTTTCCGGAAGAATTAGACAACATAAATTTGACATACTGTTGTTAGCCTGTAACTTTAAACCCAACTAGATATCTTAACCAACTGTGGACGAAGCTGTACTGTGCTGTGTAGTCCCTATTGTCAAGATATACATTTTAGCATTTACAGATGCATGTTCTCTCTCACCTTCTCTGTATAAATTCATCTTTTCTCTATCCTCTAGATGCTGTTTATCAGCGCTTGTAATGGTTTGATACCTACTGTCCTTCATTCGCGCCCGGCCTGAAATTTAAAGATGAACAAAACATGAAATAAGAAGACAATCACAAATTGCAAAGCCGGTGCCGTACAGCAACCGTACCCGTCGGCGATAAAAGGTCTAGTCCAACATTTTTTTAAAAATGTTCTTGTTTTCTTTGTCCGAGGGACCTGTTCCACAATGTTGTGCACTTGTCTGCCTGCCCCTACTGGGTCTTCTACCGAGTGGTCCACCATTTTGAAAAATAGACTTGATACTGCTTCCAATGATGCCAGTAACCAGGCAAAATGTTGGTGTCTTCAATGCCTTGGAGAAAATATTATCCTAACAATCGTCCGTCCAGCAGACTGGAAGATGGCAGTAGGTGCCAGACGTTCTTTCAATGAAAGAAGGAAGATGTCGCCACTAGTCTATGTTGTGTACAGGGCTGTTACACTGTTATGTGTTGAAAGCAAATGGCCAGTACCTCGGGAAATGTTTTCTGCATTCCTCACAAATCTCAATTGGATGCATGAAGCCGGTCCCTTTGGGCACCGGCTTAAAATGTAAAGGTGTGTCTTTCATACAGACACACACACACACACATGAACGAACACTTGCATACATACAATGTACATGCACATAAAGAAAATGGAGGTACCTTTGCTTTGCACTCGTCCGATCTCGTTTGTTGTATAATTGTAGCGAAAAACACAGTTACACGCCTTGATGTCAAGTCCCTCCTCGGCGACAGATGTCGCTATCAGCAGTCGATAGTTTCCTCTCTTGAAGTGCTTCACCACATCCTGTTGATTTTTGCTCGTCATGCCTGAAAATACATGCTCATCAATGAGGCATTTCTAACGAAAGTACTTTTTTGCTTCAGTTTTTCTCTTGAACGCTGAATTAGCCCCAAACCCTGCTGATTTTAGATTGGAGCGATATAGATCAGGGATGGATCTAGCACCCCCTTACGGGCCAGGTGCCTCCAAGGTAAATCCTAGATCCATTCCTGATCATGTTGCTGGTGTGAGACCGTACGGACGTATCACGTCAATGTTTTATCACAAAAATACATGTAGTTGATTTAAGTTGTAACTGATTTAAAATAATCTAAATATAACTGTCACTGGCAGATCCTGGATTTCTCATCCGGGGGGCACCAACCTTAGGGCACTTCAATTTTTACCCATTTTTCTGAAAAAATCGCCAAAAACTGCATGAAAATGAAGACAATTTGGGCTGTACGAGGGGGCACGCGCCTCTGGTGCCCCCTGGATCCCCCAATGACTGTGGTGTAAAGCAGGGTCCAGAAACCATTATCTGCATGTTTACCGAACGAGTCTTCACTGGATGTCCCTGTAAGACGAAGTGCACCAATGTGAGCCATATCATCGTCTTCGTTCACCCAGTTCTTCAGCGCTTCTGTAGAGATCTTCGTTCTGGTGAAGAGGATGGCGTAGGTGTCGGGTTCTTCCTCAAACGCTCGTAATATCATCTCCTTGAGTGCCACCAGCTTTGGGTTTTCATCATGTTCACTCGTATCTGACAGTAAGTTCCATATCTCTGTAAAAATGCAAATGTTAAAATTTTTGTTGTTTTTGGTGAGTCATGAGTATTGCACTTAGTGTATTGGTTAGCGTGAAGCGCTGCTGTGCAGGCAGTCTGGGTTCTGTTCCTGGACAAGGTAGAGACGTTGGGCAGTGTCTCAGTAAATCACAGCCACACCAGACCAAGGTGTAAAATTGGTACCAGCAAACTATGCCAAGATAGGTTTGAGTGTGCTGGCCCAGAATGGGATGCCTGTTCAGTTCGGTGAGATGCCTGCTGGGAAGTTGAAGATTGTAAACCACAGCTGATGTATAATGTGTGGGAAATTGGCGGTATATCAAGAGTAAATTAAATTTAACGTTAATTCACATCAAGGTTGTGACAGTTCTCTGCCGGGGTTCAACTTGCCGAGTGTAGAGAATGAAGGCTAAGCAGCAGTAGGAACAGTTCACATCCCAAACAAAACCGTTTAATAATTCAGGCGAATGTTGGAAACGAATTAATGTAATAATATAGAACCTGATTTATCTAAAATATAATCAGATAAAGAAATACCCATGAGTATTAATTTAAAAGCGAATTCGCAATTATTTACATGTAATTCCCTATTGTCTATCGAATGTCATAACGTTGTATTTTATGACGTCATTATGTGCCACCATTTTAGATGAATTGATGCCAGTGTTTCAGGTTGAAGACTACATAGTACGATGGAATTTCATTCGATAGGCCAAGTTTTATATGAAATACTGTTTTATTTATTTATTTCCCTGATTGGCGAAAATTTTCAAAATTATCACTGAAATTTCTATTCAGCTGTAGGCTGTATGCTGTCATCATGTGTTGTATTAATATCAAAACTTAATTTTAGATCAACGTGTTATGTATGATTTACAGCGTGTTTTTATAACCTTTAATCCATAACGCAACAATATGAATAACTGTACTCGTTAATAATTCTACATTTTGCATTGTGTTGGTTTATAACGTAACCTCCACAGGGTAGCGTTGCGTTATGTTGGTTTGTAACGTAACGTCCACAGGCTAGCGTTACATTATATTAGTTTGTAACGTAACATCCACAGGGTAGCGTTACGTTATGTTGGTTTGTAACGTAACGTCCACTGGGTAGCATTGCGTTATGTTGGTTTATAACGTAACGCCCAAAGGGTAACGTTAAGTTATAAACCTACATAACACGACGCGTAACGCTTCAATTTCTTTGTCAGATTTTGAGTGTTGTGTTTTGAGTGTTTATGAGAACGCGCGGTTACTGACCTGGATATTTGATCTCAACGCTGTCGACGCTGATCAACCCAAACATGGACCAAAATAAACTGTACAGTGTTCGAGGTAGCCTGGAACAGTAACGAAAAGGTATATTATTTGTATTCAAAAATTAAAAAAAAATGACACTGGCAGATCCAGGATTCCTCGTCGGGGGAGAGGCCGAAATTTTTTCCCACTTTTTGTGTAAAAATCGCCAAAAACCTGCATGAAAATGAAGAAAATTTGTGCTGTGTAGGGGGGGGGGACGAGGGCGCACGCCTCTCGCGCCCCCTTGGATCCACCAATGAACGATGATAATAAGAAGAAATAATTTCAAAAGTACCTTTCTGAACTTTTTGGACCTTGATTAGCATGTCGACTAAGAAAGTGATCAAATCCTTGCGCAGATTTGGATATTCAGTTATACGTCACTTTGAAATCAAATAATAGAGCCATCTCTATCCAAAACAAGGGTACCAGTGTCCCGTTAAGTAATTGGTTTTTGATACGTTATGTATAGGGAGTGCAACAGTTGCCACAAAAATACACTTTTTAGTTTGGTGTCATACACGGCAATCACCTTTTTTGGGACAAGCGAACAACCAAATTGGAACCACTGGTACTCGCATTTTGGATGCAAAACTTACCCCTGAAAAGCTTCTACAGCATGGAAGACGTCACCTGGATGCAGCCCCGACACGTCTGTTGTGCCGGTGATCCCGCCGCCCTTACCGCGGGTCCCGCCCTAGTGAAAACAATCATTAACAGCTTATATCCCTTACCACAGGTCCCGCCCTCGTGAAAACAATCATTAACAGGTTATATCCCTTACCGCGGGTCCGGCCCCAGTGAAAACAATCATTAACAGGTTATATCCCTCACCACAGGTCTCGCCCAGTGAAAACAATCATTAACAGGTTATATCCCTTACCGCAGGTCCCGCCCTAGTGAAAACAATTATTAACAGGTTATATCCCTTACCACAGGTCCCGCCCTAGTGAAAACAATCATTAACAGGTTATATCCCTTACTACGGGTTCTGCCCTAGTGAAAAAAAATTAAAAAATACCCCGAGTTTTCGTAAAAACGTGTAGGTTGACCTCTCTCCTACCTGCGAGCCGCCAAACGACATGGAAGAGGCGTTCCTGTATCCGCCCTCAGGAACCGTGAACTTCTGCTCTCCGTAATACCAGTAGAGGTTGTGCAAACCAACCATGAATGCGAATAGCACCTGCAATGTTAAAGGACTAGACTTCGGTCATAGTTACTACAGGAAGCGCTGCAGTCTACAGTCTGCAATTAGAGAAGGCTTCCTGCCTCACACCTGCAGCTGCAGTCATGTGACAGTCAACAGACTATCCTATTGGTTAATTAGAATTCTGCATTAGGATTATTAGTATCTTTGGAAGCCATCTTTATTCAGTTCCAATTGCACCTCACTTGAGCCTACACGTATTTTGAACCAGAGTTAATAAAGTTACTAAAAGTCTAGAGACTCAAGCCTTTTTACATGCAATACAATGTAACACCAGTACAGGTTGTGCAAACCAATCATGAATGCGAATAGCACCTGTAACACAACGTAATAAAAGTGCAGAATCTGATAAAATGTACAAAACATTGAATGCATAAATTCCTTTTGTTTAATATGTCTGTTTCATACATGAATCACATCTTTGGAGATATAACGGTTATTTTCTCTATCTCCAAAGACACAGATACTGATCAAACCTCAACTTACCAATATGGAGAGGACTCTATTGTTCTTACCCGCGCATTCTTTTAGAATTACCCTCCGTCATGCATTCACCGTAACATAACTTACCAATGTGCTTAACGGCGCATTCTTTTAAAGTATTACCAGCTCTCGTGCATTCACCGTAACATAACTTACCAATGTGAAAAGGACGAGGAAGCGCGTGATGTCGCCGATCATGCGGCCGAGGGAGATCTGCAGCGGCCCGAGCACCTCGAAGGCCGGCATGAGGTACGTGGTGCGAGCGATGCTCATTACGTTCGCGACGGCGAACAGCACGTCCGACACGATCTCAGGGTCGTCCGGCTTCCAGTCAAACCGAGCTGTGGGAGAGAGAGTAGAGGAGTGTTAATCAGACAGCCTGTCAAACCAAGCTGTGGGAGAGAGTGTAGAGGGGTGTTAATCAGACAGCCTGTCAAACTGAGCTGTGAGAGAGAGAGAGTAGAGGGTGTTAGTCAGACAGCCAGTCAAACCGTACTGTGGGAGCGAGAGTAGAGGGGTGTTAATCAGACAGCCTGTCAAACCGAGGGTGTTAATCAGATAGCCTGTAACAGATCCATGGGGGTATTAATCAGACATTCTGTAACAGGTACATGAGGGTGTTAATCAGACAACTTGTACCAGAGATACGAGGATTAGAGACAGACAATCAGACAGACAGAGTACTTACAGGCTTTAGTGAAGTAGACTGCGCTTACAGACGGACAGACAAACAGGCAGACAGTCAGACAATACTTACAGGCTTTAGTGAAGTAGGCTGCGGTTGAGAAAGATTGGAGCTCCTTGTTGAGGAGGTCGAACTCGGTGTAGTTGCGACTCATGAGAGCCACGCGGGCTCTATCCGTCGCCCTGAAGGCCAAGTCCGACTGCTTGATCCAGTGGTCAACAAGGAATCTACAGGTAAAGAAAATTAAAGGTCAAGGTCATGGTGTTTTATGTCCGACTGCTTGATCAAGTGTCAACGAGGAATCTGAAGTTACAGAAAAGGTTAAGGTTAAGGTCGTCTGATTGTCAAGGTCATTTAAAGGTCATGGTGTTTTGAGGTCCAACTGCTTGATCCAGTGGTTAACGAGGAATATACATTCGGAGAATGTTAAAGTCAAGGTCATTTGAAGGTCAAGGTTAATTTTAATTGCTTTTGTTGAGCCTCATGCTCAATAGTGGGCTGAGGCTCTCTGTATCTAGGAGATGGTCGAATTTTTCGGTTTTTTATGATTATTTTTTCATATTTGAGTGATCAGAGACCCAGTAAATCAAGCTGGGTAGACCTACCTTAAGGCGTACGAGGCAAGATAGAGGGAGAGGAGGGTGAAGTCCATCCAGTTATAGTTATCCAGAAGGTATACACGTAACCCTGAGTTATACATCTGTTTACACTCCATCCATAACAACCCTGTGGGATAGAGAGAAAATATCTGTGATCTGCTGGATGAATAAAGAACTATACATCTGTTTACATTTTTTTTAGAGAACATACCTACCTAGAACATACCTAATGTCAAGAACATGAGACGTATTTGTACATTGGTAAGAGAACAGAAAGAGAGCCTATCCAAAACAGGGTTGAGGCTCTTCATTTTGAGAATATAGGCACTTTTGTCTAAGTCAAAGACACAGCATGGAATTGAATTGGAGCAAAAAATGAAATCCATTTCAGGAGCTGCTGTACATTGGTAACAAAACAGTAAGATAACCTACCTAATATCCAGAACATGAGACATATCTGTACATTGGTGATGAGAGTATTGGCAGGTCTGTAGATGTTTTTGAGAAGGCTTTCTACTTTATCTGGATGCGTGAGCGGATCATAGTCAGAAGCACTGAAAATGAAAAGGGTACGTTATGATTTAGAATTAAATAGGTGTTCACACTTGGAAATCAGTACAGAAAGTTAGTGCATTAAAAAGTTACTTTGCCATGGTATTGGATTGGATTTGCATTGGATTTAGCCAGAGTCACTGATAGAAACGTCAGTGATGAAATTTCCCATCTCGTTTTCATAAACTTAACGCCCAGCAACGACAAGCGTTAAATTTACTTTCTCGTACCTTTAAACCTTTTGTTCTAAGTGCCGTGCTAAGAGGCACATAATAGTCTATTGGCCAGTTCACATACTTTGCCGAGGGGGGGAGGGGAATTTCCTTTGAATTCTTGATCTGTACAGGGGCGAATCCAGAATTTCCCGTTGGGGGGGGGGGCGGCCGGCAGGAGAGAGGGGGCCGCAACCCTATTTCCACCCAAAATTCAGCGAAAACTGCATGAAAACGAAGAAAGTTCTGGCTGGAGGAGAGGAGGCGCACCCCTATCGTGTCCCTGAAAATCCTCTAATGATTTATCAAGATTCATAACCACTGGGAATCCCAGGACATATCCCCACCACAACCCTAATGTCCAGGAATCCTTGCTAGTACGTTTAGGGAGTTGGCCCCCTTGTTGCAGGCCATAGCACAGAGCAAAGTATTACGGCCCAAAACTAATTTTAAGCAAGGGATGTGATATTTTGTTTTGAAAAATTGCTCACATCAACAAAAAGAAAAAAGATCACAGTTACTCTTCAAAAACAGATTGAAATCAACAACTAATGTAATGAAGTTTAGAGCTTTTTGTCTCAAAAATGTTGTGCCCTTGAGACTTACAAGAACTTTAACTTCCTTATCTTCCTGATTGTGGACAGTTATACTGTCGTTCGAGTTTTTCGAAAATTCACTTTACCAATTGGACTAATAAAATAGCCGTCACATGGAATAACGTCGCATGTCTATCGAATGACGTCGCTGAATTGACGTAATCCTTAGCGACAGCAACAAGATATTTTCCTTTGTCTTGGTTTCTATTTTGATGGTTATCGTCTGTTTCGTTTTGTCTTTCTTTCTATTTTCCTCAGTTTTTCAGGCTGAAGACCACATAGTCTCATCGAATTTCATTCCATAGACAATTAGTAAACATCATGTGGTATCGATTTTTTGATCACATGGTTACTAAAATTTGCTAACTAGTAACAGAAACCGTCCGTTTTCACCAAATTTAGTAAACAGGTAAAACAAAAATCAGTTACACATAGAGTTTACTTATTAGTCTGGTTAGTATAATTAGTAAAATGAATTTCCGAAAAACTTGAACGTGTCCTGCTTGCTGATCAGGGATTTCTAGGCAAAATCTTTCAAAGTCACTCCTGGTACCACACCTTACATTCACAAGGTAAAAATGGTAGAAGTTGATATCAATGCATTTAAATTTTCTGTAAAATTGGCCTACAATATAGGCATGTGGAAAATATTCTCAAAATTGGCCTGCTCTGAAAAATTGCTGGACTGCTTCACGCAATTGAAGAACAAAATAAATGTACTATCATCCATGTACTTCCCCATCCCTTTGACAGTATTTTTGTGGCACCATCAAAGTTTTTATTGGACCACCGGTACCCATGTTTTGTTAATTTACCACCAGGCTTAGGCTTAGGACCTCTGCAATTACTCGGCTCCTCAGTTTTAAAACAATAGAGCATCAAAAGCACAGCGTGGAATTCCTTTGCCGTCTCTTTTGTTCTGCACGTCTTAGATTTGATAAGAATTTCAGGAGTTGAGCGAGACCGAACAGGAACCCCAGATTTAATTGCCTATGTTTTGTGGACACTCTGCTAGTCACGTTTCCGATACCAGTGCAGAACCATTTTAAAGCTACTGATACTCCTGTTTTGGAGTTCATGCATTCTCAGTTATCCTTGGATGGTTACCTCCCACTGGACGGTCACCAATCCAAGTACTAACCGTGGCCGCGTTTGCTTAGGTGCAGTGATCGACCCGGATGCAGATGGCTGCCCTCAGATTCAATGGATTTTAGTTTAGTGGACTAACCTGTTATGATGCCCGTACCTGTGAAATAAATGAAGTAGAGTCACTACACAATACGCATCTTTTTTACATTGGCGGATCCAATGACATAACTTAAGGGTAAGGTCCCAGTTCTTATATTTATTGTCTATCCAACATGAAATTTAAGACTAAGCAAAATTGGCATGAACAACTGACCACCATTCATCCGTCATATTGTCATATTGTAACGTCGTAGGTCATAACGTTGAATTCCTCGATAGACCCGCCATTTGATAAAAGCTCGTTTTAATTGTGAAATTTTGGGGGCATTTTTAAATTGAATTTCTTCTGGATCCGCCAGTGCATGTTCCGTGAAAACTACGCATCCATTTGGACAACCCAAACTAATTGCGGTTTCAATGAAGAGGCTTGTCGACCGTACTTACTTGAGATCGTCGACGGTGCGCACTAAGTGTACGTTCTCGTCTATCCGGAAGGTGGCAGCAGCGAGCAGGAAGAGGAAGCACACGTGGGAGAGCGTGTGCGTGATGAACTTGGTCGCGGGGCACTTCATTGCTTGACCAATCTGAAACAAGAGACATTTATCAGTATTGTGTGTGATTGTGATGTTCTTTGTCTCCGGCACCCACTTAATCCTCTCTCTCTCTGCTTCTCTCTCCCTTTTCTCTCTCTCTCTCTCTGCTTCTCTCTCTCTTCCTCTCTCTCTCTCTCTGACAAACAGACACTTACCTTGGAATCAGGTGAGAAGACATATACAAGGCAGAAGATGGGAACCAGTGGAACACAGAAACCCCACATCAGCATCTTCTTCCAGAGGGACAGTGATTGCATAAAACCCATCTCTGGTCCAAACCAGATGTTTGTCAAGTGTTGCTGGCAGTTTGGATGTGCTACAAACTGAGAAGAAAAATACAAGTAATCTTTAGTTTCAGTTTAATTTGATATACTCCAGTTATCGATACTTCACTCGTCAATTGTGGTTGATATCTTTTAACTTCTTGGCCAGGAACCCATTAAGAAGTCACCCAACCTTGGTTGATGAGATCAGGTGGTAGCTAAACAGTCCCGCATCGGATAGACAGTTGTAGCCACTGCTTCACTCAATCGGTCTCAAATTTGGTACCAGCTGTGCTGGGTGTCCCTGGACCTTGCGATGATGTGACATTGTCTCATAAGCCCACTGTGACAAGCCATAAATATTGATGCGAGTGACACCACAATAAACGATATCTTTCACCCTTTCACAATGCTTTCAGGCTAACAACTTTCATTTTGTCGGGGTGAAGGACCAGCGGATTTACATCTAACATAATCTCATTGATTGGGATTAGGAGTCGTGTGGCCGGCGTGTTACACCTGATATCAGCAGATTAGTGAGGTCAAGTTACACGTTTTTCTCCAATATGTATGTGTACACTTCTGATGGTGCCCATTCAAACTGTAATGTGTCATATGGAATAACTGAATTTGTCCTCAGCACCAACGAGCTGTTCGGCTGCGTCACGATAGCCAATAAATGGTGTTAAATTTGTAAACTTTTTCAATGTTTTTGTTGAACAGGGTACATTTTGGTCCCAGAATGCCCCTATTTTGGACATTGTGTGATCCTTTCTGCGGGTTATAAATCCAGGGTGGATCTTTTACCTGCACTCTTTCTTGCTTGCGTGTGGTGATCCCGAGGGTCACGTCTGGTGCTAAACCTACCTTTTCCACCAATAGGTGTACACTATTACAAGCATTTATGCAGCAAGCTGTCTGCCTCACTTCTCACATACTTCGCAGTAGGATAGAAAGTATAACATACAAAGCGCCATTTTGTAGTCTATCTAAAATTATGTGATGGTGTGCTGGACTGTAATAAAAAAACATGGGAGTTTTCTGCCGCTCCACAATTGTGGCAGCACCGGACGGACAATAAATACACGCTACACTTTGTGTCCTACTGTGAGATCGAGTCCCGCTCAGTGTCTCAGATCTTCAAATTTATATCAATTTTATTTCAATAGAATGTCAATAACCCAGCGTGAAGTTCAATTGAAATTCAATTGTTGGGGGACCTTAAACTTTTGATAGTTATTTAATGATCTGGTTCAACAGTGCTTGAAAAACTATATTGAACGTGTAACTTGACGTCGCTGTGACTTTAATCTCATTTCTCTCGTCCCGTCACGGAAACCTGTCGTTGTGTAATAAACCAGCCGCCGGGTGAGGGAGTGCAGCACCATCCATCTTGTATCTGTGTGGTGCTCATCCTTCATCATCTATTAGCTCATCGCATTCCATAAGAATATTTTTGAGATGATGAAGACGAAATTCTGGATCTGGAGAAAAAATCTCCAGTTTGCAAAGAATTTATGAACGTGTTGTTGTTGTTTTGTTTAAATCAAAGAAAAATACAAATTTAGCTTCTCGTAATCAATGATGAACTAGAAATATTCAAATGTGGACAGAGAGTTCAAGAAAATTATCAAACCCCTCCCCATGTGGGAAATAATGATATATGTTCTGCATTAGATCACATTGTTATTATCAATTGTAAAAAGTGTGAATGACAATTGTACTTTGTAAAATGCCACGTGGGTAGCCTAGTGGAGCTCTCTAAGGGAAACATGTGCATATCTGAATCATTTGCTTGTCCTTATTCCTAGAGTAAAGATCAAGTACAAATGACAGATGCTATCTCAATAACTTCTGACTCAAGACTAAAAAATGAGATTCCTTTTTCCCCCTTAGAAAGGGGTCGCAGGTATAATTGAACACCAGCTTTAAGTTGGTACAGTCACCAGCTTTAATTTGGTAGAGTCACCTTCCCAAATGTCTCATTTAGCTTAAACAGTTTCATCATCACGTAAAGTAAAAACATTCATCATTTTAACCTTCATGAAGATGGATGAAGCAAAAGATTTGCAGTTCTGGATACGGACAAATATTTACATTTTTGAATACCTTTACTGGTCAGTTTGTAAAATTAAAGAAAAAATACGCCAGAGGTAATCATTCTCATATTTGGATTATATAATTGTTTCCGTAACATTTTTTCATATTGTCAGTTAACTAACAAAAAACATTCCACGCTGTGCTGTTTGTAAAGTACGCTCGCACGCCCTGATAATATGATTGTTGACTAAATGTTCTCCCTCCTCTCCTGTGAATATTTCTTCTTAAAGCATATTTTTTATGTGGGCACTAGATCCATTTGGGGCCACTGGTACCCTCTGCTTTGGACCTGTGTTGACTATACCCATGGGTTTTCAAGCCATGCATTCACTTGCATGCCACGAATCCCAGTCTCACTTCTGACTTTCAACTGCTTTCACTACGAAGTGCGAACGAACATTGCATGAGGGTGTTAGCAGACAGCACCTCTTACATACCTTTCTTCTTAATAAATCAAAGAAAGAAAAATAAAACATTTGGCATTTTGGCAAAGATGAATGAATGAATGTTTTTTGTTGTTACAGATTGCAGACACACACTGTAGTAAAAAACGGAATAGCTCCACGTAACTCAGAGCCCCTGGTTATTATTTGATGGGGTTCCCTTGAGTACACTTTCAATCTTATCTGCTCATCTCAAATATTTGCTCACTTCTGAAGGTTTGTTTTCTCTCAACATGAGGAAGTCATGTGGAAGAACACACACTACGGTGAATAGTCTCACGGACAGTTGGCCGGACACCAGCCTGGACGTACTGATTACCACCAATGGCGGGAAAGATAATCGCCATATTTATCATGACGTTAATATGGCGCGCGGGTCACCTGCGAGATAATCTCTCAGATTCTCGCAGGATCCCGGCGAAAGGGACAGGAGCCAGGTGGAGTGATATGCACTGTAGTTTTTGAACATATGGCAAAATATTTTTGAATTTTTCCAGGTCTATACTGTATTTCATTTTGTGAACAACAGACTGTGTTTTTGACTGACAAAAGAATATAGTGAATTCTTCTTTTTTCAACCTAATAAAATCAACTGTGCCATTTTAAAATTTTTGAAGATACCAGCGCTAAAGAAAAAGACGAATTTGATCTGTTGACTTTGTTTTCATTTAAAAATAAAGTCTCTGAACCATTTTGCTCGTATTAAACTCTTTAAATTATTTTATTTTTCTTAGTAGACGAAAAAATCACGTAACATTTTAAATTTTCTGTTACATCTTCCACAGTGGATTGATTCTGTTAAAGCAAGCTCTATTCCTTAGACCGTTCAAGCTGTATTTATTGCACTGTTTTGTTTTGATTCCCTTTGCAGCTTGATTTACACTTTAACTTAGATAAAGATAAAGATTCAACGTCTATTTCCAGTGGCTTCTCATTTCCTCAGCTCCTAAATTCCAACCATTGTCTCAGAGACACCAGTAGGAAAATACCTGTCCAATCTCCATGGAAACTAATAACTCCTGAAGTGAATGAAAACACAAGACGCTATTGGTCATTGCTCATTCCATTACCATCCAATCACTATGGAGACACTGGGGATTCTTTTATTACACCCATAGGGATGTATCAGTGGTTAAAGGCCAAATATGGTGACCTAGAGTATGGTCTCATCAAACTGCGCTGAGTAATTTCACTGAGGTATTTTGCTTTTGTCTCAGGACATTAAAAATGCATTTATAAATTAAAATTGATCTTCAATATTTAACCTTGAACTTGGATATTTTTCTGTTGTTGCTGTGTTGACTCCAATAATTCAAGAATATCCTAAGCCAGTTCGGGATGTTACTTACTTAAAAATAATGCACACGCCCGGTCCTGTTTTTTGTACACTTCCCTATGCAGTCCCCAATTTGTTAGCTACGCAGAACAGAAGCACCCACTCTACCTCCTGAACATTAATCTTCACAATAAGAGAACTACATCATCCGAACCCTGGCGCGTTATGGGAGCCGATCTGCTGACCTCTCGACGACTCTCAGGTTGGTTCCCCAGACGGGCCAGATGTTCCAGAACGGGACAACGCTCATATTTCAACATTCAAGGAAGTCATTGTCTCCAGAATCTACGCATTTTCTAAGGCACAAGTAAGCCGGGCATTCGGTGGACAATGAGCATGTATGTATCCCATGGATGATTTCTTTCCCTAGTTCGCCTTTAATTTTTGTGGACTCAGGCCCATTTTTGGGGCTACTAGCACCCTCTGTTTCAAACATCTGATGACGCTGTCCACGGGTTTCGGATTAACAGTGGATCCTACATCTGTTACTCATTATAAATTTAATCATAACTTTCTTACTTTCCCAGCGCTCTACTTACCCTAATGCCCCTCAAGCCTTGCCTCTGCCCCATCCCTCTGTTGCTCTCAGAAAGTCTTCCAATTAAGCTCATTCACTTCAATGGATTCATGTTGAACTCGACAAAAGGCACACACACGCACATCTGTATATGTGTGTATGCAGGTAGTCAGCTGCATTCTCTCTCAGTCTTCCAGATGCAGCAGTAGAGTACACATCTTTTGTAACACGTAGTTCAACAAATTAGTTGTGTGTGAAGGATTGTTTGTCTTTTTCCCGAGACTTCCATTTAACCGGATTTGCTTGAGGAAATTTTCCAAGAGTAAGGAAAAACTTCCGTCATACTCAACCCTCCTGACAGTCTGTTGTATATTGTAGTAAATTCATAATACCTAGTGCGTACAGGTACATGACTGTAACTGATAAGGTTGATGCTTTCTTATATTAACGACGCAATTACTTGTTCCTTTCGTCACCCGAGGGAAGGTTATGATATATTTCCCATAAAACATTCAGCTTCCTTGGTCCCATTCACTTTTCACAACAGCTCATGATTTTGAGTAGTATTGCGTAAATTCGGAGGATGTTAAACTTTGCTACACATAATTTTTTTGATAATGCTTGTTTCATAGTTCACACAAAATACATCGATTAAATGCTACTTTCACATGTGAAAAAGACTCATATTATTTTGTAATTGTGAAGAAAAGTATAGTCAGAAAAAATATAATAAGAGACAATGGTTTCAAGCCAAGCAAAAAACAACCCTGTTCACTTTTGGATTTATTTGAGGTTTTACGTACTAAATGATTTGGTATTGTGCAGACTGTATCATCAGAATACGAAGTATACATTTGAATTATGGCCCGCCAGTTCTGCTCCCTCAATGTGGCGGACACCTGAGAAACTATTGTTCATTGACTTACTATTGCTTTAAAATTTCATCACGCTATATTACCTCTTGGTTGTGTGAAGACTACGTTCATGAAGGATTAATTGCATTACTAACTTGAAATAATGTTGAAACAAAGGATTGAAGAAATACATTGATAATGTATAGTTTGTATTGGAATGAGTAATCCTCTACTTACTTTCTTTTCTTCATATTCTATGGCCATTTTGAGCCTGGCGAGCGGGTCTCGACTAGTATGCCCGTTTTCCTCGCCTCCCTCGCTCAGCACAGCCTCCACCTCCTGAGTTCCACGGCACAGATCCATCATCTCACAGGCGAAGTCCATGCACTGCTCTACTAGACCCAGGTACTCATTCTACAGGAGAAAGATGTAAAATTGGAACTAGGACAGGAGTAAGACAACACTAAACTGTAAGACAATGCACTGCTCCACTAGACCCAGGTATTCATTCTACAAGAAAAAGGTGTAAAATTGGTACCAGTGAATGTTGAGAGGACAGGAGTTTTCATTCTGTAATTTTAAACACAGTATTTTCAATAAATTAAAGCCCCTCCACACCAATGTGTAAAACTGGAACCAGCAAATGTTAACAGAATTGTGTATGCCAGATATATATGCGTGTGATGTAGTCTAGACTGCCCCTGTTCTCCACTTAAAAGTCCCTGTGTAACACCAAGAATGGGCGAGTTCTCTACTGAAGTTAACGCTTATAAACTACCTTTGACGACCAGTACTGGCTTAAAGTGCAAAAACAAAATTAAAACAAAATGGTAAAGAGAATAACAAGTCCATTTCTATTCCACCAGGTGCCGATTCCCCTGCTGTCACGTAGAAAAGTGCGTTTTATTTCAATACATAATCTAAAATACAAACAATTGGAAAAGGAATAATCTTGTAGCCGCATGTGAATCACATTGATCCATTGAAAATCTTTTTGTACTCCTTGCATTAACCTTGCCCAATGTACCATCTCTGTTTTCTGCGATCCTGTGACTCTACCACCCCCTACCATTCTCTAGCGGTACAACGCATCAGACCAGACACATTACGCTCAACAAATTCGTCCAAAATGTGAACATTAACATTGGAAACGTTTTCGACGCAAATGAAAAAACATCAAAAATCAACGTCTATTCTTTAGTGAATCTTTAAGAAGTGATTTTAGGTTTGAAAGAAAATTACTCCTGATTGTCTTTGGGGTGGAAACAATGATCCCAATTAAATCATCTTTAATACGCGAGAAACTAGATGGCGTTAAACTGAAGTAAATTAACTGTGCTTTGTTTTGAGGGGAAAAAGAAGTGATTTTTGAGTAAAAGTAAAATAATTGCTAAAATCATTATATAAACGTTTCGCAGTCAAAATTCTGAAACTGATTACTCAAACAGACATTTTAAATAGCTTTACTTCATAAATTTCATTCTAAATACGATTCTTGCTGATTGCTAGAAATGAAAAGAATTAAATACTGCGCTTTTGTCTTGGTTAAAGACACAGTATGAATTCTTTTGTTCTAAAATTGATATAATTTTCGTAAGTAAAATTGCTCGAGCGGTCTAGAATTGTAAAACAGTGAACACATGATTCTTGTTATGGTAGCACAATGCGATAGAAGGTAGGTAGTAATGTGGAGATGTTGATAAAATCACTGTGTACTTCCCTAAATTTTGATCTTTAATCTTTAAAATAAAAGCTCCAAAGCTTAAATTTTAAAAGTAGTACTCAGCGTTTAATTAAACGCTGCAGGTGTTTTAACGAGGTGTAATCAAGTGGGTATTGAGGCCATTAGTGAGGGTAAGTTACACGTTTTACGTCAACCTGTTCGTGTCAAATGAATTCTGAAGTCACCAGATTCTACCCAAAAGGCGGCGAACGTAACAGGTAGAATCTGGAGATTTCTCGTGACGCATTTTCATAGCGCAACATTGCAGATTAAAAGGACAATTCCTCAAGCATATAGACGCTTACGAAAAAACGTGTAACTTGACCTCGCTATTTTTCACTTTCATCCGGTTTATCTCCCGTGTATGGAGAAGACGGAGACAGAACTTTTCACTTAAGACGCGTTTTACACGTTTCACTTGTATTTTTTTATAATTAGGACACTGAGAAATGTAACAATATAATTTCAAATCACCATTACCTTAAAATCTTACATGTTCCTTTTGACAATAGATCTTTAAGACGTGTTTTTATGGCAGTCAATGCACAGAATAAAATTATAAATTTCAGGAGTTGTAGCAAATCAGTTACAGTACAGTTACAGTTTTGTTTTTGATATTTCAAAGTAACAGATATTCACATTAGTTCCGTTAGTTTGATGGACATCACTAAATTTTGTTTTATTCTTCTAACCAGAGTTACCTTTGTTCCTCTGAATTAGAAATATTGAAATATCTCTATGCAGTTAATTTCTAATTAATTAGATAAAACATTTAAACATGAAACTGAGTAACTTCTTTGTGATTTCATTTATTACTTTACAAGGCTCATAGTTCATTGCTAATTAATTATAAAAAGTAGTTTTAGATATACCTCCAAATAACTTCTTTTCTGAAAAACCCACACTTTCAATTAATTTTAAAATCTAACCAGCCATGAACTTGCTCTTTTTAAAATAGAGAATGGAGAGATGTAATATAAGAGGCTTGGCGAGTCAAGCTTCCTGCTTCTTAAACACTGAGGCTTGTTTCGTTGAAGAATTGATTCCACATTTGATGATTAAAGCCAAAAATAAACATGTTTTGCAGTTAAATAACAGGTACAAGAATTGTAACAGTACATTTAAGGGAATTGAGATAATTTATTACCTTAGAATTGCAATGCTACTTAATTTTGGGACTCTTTGAAATTCAGCACTGTGCTATGTAATATGTGTGTGATTTTAAATTGTTAAAATGCAAAATGTAAGTTTTGGATATCATTTAGAAGAATATATGCATTTTGAGTACTTTAAACTCTTTGTGATTACTCTTTTACTTACTCTTTTCATTAGTTTTGTGTAAGCAAAATTATGTAGAGAAAATGCCCTGTTCCTGAATTGTGCCCATGGTTGTTCTGATGATTAATTGGGAAATAATATGAATATTTGTGTTGCATATTGCTGGACATTCAAAAAATTAGGAAAAAGTCATAAACTGATAACCTTCTAAAATTTTAAAACCATTTTTGATAATGTCCACTTAAGGGCAAGAACCAAAATACCTTTTTGAGCTAAGACTTGTATTTGAGTCACATATTGCAATAACAAAGGGTCCTGCCATCAAACATATCAGCTGTAAATTTGACATAGTAGGTAGATGGTCCTGCTGGAATATTAAAAGTCCAATAAATATACCAAGATGAAGGGTTATGGAGCATAAAACAATAATCAACACATGTTATTGCCATTTCCAAAGAAGTCATATTTCTGTGATGTTACCTGAAATTTGGAATCTAATGATTGCTTTCTAACCCAATTTTAGAAAAGATTGTTTTTTCATTGAAGAAGAGTGTGTGATTGTGGTGTTATCAACTTTTGTGAAGAACAAAATTATTTGGAATTGGGTAGCTTTTGTATAGTTACAGAATTGTTAAAACAATTAAAGTAATTGTGGCACCACAAGTCTATCGAATGCCATAGTGACAGTATGCAGCTAACGTCCTGACGCCATAAGTTACGAAGTGGTATCAGATGACATCATTTTGGAGGGAAAGTGTAATTTTTTGCGGCCATGTTGATCTCAGTTTTTTTTGCAGGCTGAAGACCACGTAGTCTTTTCGAATACCCAGTAGGTCTCAGATACTAATTATAATATAATATTAATGTTTTTTTTGTTGTTCACTTAATATTTTGCCATTTTTTTCATTCCAAAAAGAACTTCATATCATTCTGAACTGTTCTTTGCAGATTAAGTTTCAGCTTAAATAATTTCTAGACCTGTATTAATGACCACAGTATTTGATATTATATTCATATACAGCTTTTGCTGATCACTTTTTGGGTTCAAGTACAAATTATAAATTGGTTGCTTTATTTCATGTCCTCGTAATGCTGCCAGATTTATTAGTTTGAGCAGCATGCCAGCATTGTCACTAAATAACTGTGTCAGATTTACAGCTAATAAATTGCTGAGCAGAAGCAACTTATTTCAGACATTTAAACTTGACAAAAATGAATTATTCATTCAATAATAAACCTTTAAATAAAAAAAATATTTTCAAAAACAATAGATAGCATCTCACATGTTTCCATGTATAACTCACTTCCATCTTAGACTGTGCCAACAAATTTCTTGTTCCCAGTGCAGAAAATAAATACTTTTATCTTCACCTTAGTAGCCACAAAATAATACCTTCTTATATTGTCTGGACACCTAATATCTCAAACAATTTCCCAGAATGTCTCAATGGTCCTTTATCTTCATTGAATATATTTCAGGAACACCTTTACTGAATCAAGATGAATGAAGAAGGGGACTCTTTGAACTTTCAAAGGAATATTTACCAAACAGCTATAGGTGTTTGTTTAACTGTAAAGTTTTCTGCATGTCAAAGGCTTTAGAAACCTATGTGATTTAAAATCAAGATTAAGTTTTCACTTTTTTGTGAAAAAATATCTGATAGATATATACAAATATCACATTGTCCCACAAATTTGGTTTATATTTTTGATTTTCATACGTGCGTATGCTGGTGCATTTATTGCAACCATTGGCGGATTTAGGGGGGCGCAGGAGGCGCGCACCCCCCTACGGCCAAAATTTTCTTCATTTTCATGCAGTGGTTCTCCCCATATGGGCCGGGCGCCCCTCCGTACGGGAAATCCTGGATCCGCCAATGGCAACTGTCTGAATGGTACACGTTGTATCAAAAATGTTGATGATTTAGGGAAACAAGATTTTCGGAATAAACTCCATATCAATAAACAGTTGTTGTACTTTATGATTTATTAGTCTATCACGCGAAGCGTCGAAATTGAGGACGAAGTGTTGGGATGGACCCCCCCCCCAGGTGAGGACGAGGTGTTGAGGACCAGGTGTGGGGATGGACTCCCCCCAGGTGAGGACGAGGTGTTGAGGACCAGGTGTGGGGATGGACCCCCCCACCCCCCCCCCAAGGTGAGGACGAGGTGTTGAGGTGTTGAGGGTAATTCTCTCGTTTGTTCAATTAAATGTGCAGCTAAACTTAAGTTTGCCTAATCAATTGTCCTGTGATCTGAATGAGAATTTGTTGTGTAGGAGGACAGACCATCTTATGTCCAACAGAACAACGTACAAAGCAGGACATTAACCCATCAGCCCATGTATCTTCTGTGTAACTACAGAGTTTACAGTTAAATGCCTCTTTGTGATCAGAGATAACTCACTAGTAGTTCTGGTAAAATGGATCAGAATGCTACATGACATTATCTTGTCCCTCAGAGAAAATTTATGTGGCATAAAACATTGCATAAAACTCACAATCTAAGGAAATTTTTATTTACAACTTTAGACAGAAATAACAGAACAAAACACTGTAAAATGTCTATAATTTTTTACTAATTTTTCTTATTGAGGCAGGGAGAAGTAAAGAAATTAAATGACAGATGAACCCTGATTATAACAGTCACAGAAGAAAGAAGAAAACAAGATACAGCTTTGAGGTGGAATTGCAGATTGGTACAAGCACCTGTGTGTAGCAGTGCACAAACTGCTTTCATGTTGCACCAAATGAGTTCTGGAGATGATTCATAGGAATGCATTATGATTACCTCTGACACTCCAGAGCCATGTAGAGTAGGCTTATCCTTACTGCACACCTATTTTTTTAAAGCCAGGGTAGATATCTCGCCTGCATTCTTTCTTGCTTGCATGCGGTGATCCCAAAGGTCATGTCTGGTGCTACACCTTTCTTCCATCAATAGGGTGCATACTATACATGTGCATATGGCAGGAAGGCTCGGACCTTTTCTCACATACATCAGTCAGGAGTTGAACTCCCGACCCAATATCTAACCCTTAATTTATATTGAATCACTAGTACTTGGTGAAGAGTTTTTATCAAGGTATAGAATAAGTATCTGTAATGTTTTACAGCTGATCTGTGCTGACAAATAGAAGCCTGCAATTCATTATTGACTTTATCATAAATGTTGGTGACCATCATATCACATTTGTGACACAGAATTTTAATTTATTCTGATGCAGCAGGTTGTTACTCAGTGTTTGTCACAATGATAATATAAAATTCACAATGCAGTTGCAAGAAATGATCAAAACCCTGCTGGGTCTTTCATGAATAGAATGAACAAACAGCGCCCAATTGTTAATAAAAATGTGACCAATTGTTTGTGACACAAAATTTTGATTTCAGAAGAGTGCCAGTCTGAATGATTAAAATAACCTTGTTTGGGTCTTGTTAATGACACAGTTGTTTCTCCCAAAGAGAAGGTCCAACTGTCCACTCTGACTTTGTGAAATCCAAAATGTAGTTTATTCATGCAAACAAGGCCTGTTCAACATGGACAAGCTGTTTCTTTTGTGAAAGACCCCCCTGGTGTGATAAAAAGAGGGTTGCGCTGTAAAAGGTGTGACCACTCTAGAGCAGTTACTAACTTTCCACCCCATAAATAGAAAACATATGAAAGCAAAATTGTGTGGGAGAGAGACCAGCTTCCAGACTGCACAAGTGATTACCTGAGTGATTTATGTGGGAGTCATAATGATCATTGTTATTGTCCATTGATTATTGCACAGAGAATGTAATATTGCCTGTCATGCTGGTCAGCACCATTTCTATCATTGTCACACATAAGGCTTTTTGAAATCTCTTTTAAAATTCAGGCAGGAAAATAAACTCCTTTTGTTATTATGTAATCACACTGAAGTTTATTAGAAATGCCATTTAATTTAAAATGTGACATCTTTATAAAAACAGAAGTTTACTTGAAGTTAAATTGCATGAAAAATTTCAGGAAATTTTATTATTTTTTGAGAATAACAGCATGTTTAATCTTTCTACCATATTTGGTTTGTAAATTGCCCATTTTATCACATACCCTCATAATGCTGTCAGATTTATTAGTTTGAGCAGCATGCCAGCATTGTCACTAAATAACTGTGTCAGATTTACTGCTAATAAAATGCTGAGCAGAAGCTGTTTGTTACAGTCATCTGTTTCTGTGATAAAATATAAATAGAGAAAATGCAACAAACAGGCCATTTTATTATTTTCTAAACTACCCAGCCATGAAGGTTGTGGAGGCATGCTTTTAGAGTGAAGACTTGCAAAGATGTAGTTGGCTGCACTTATTAATATCAAAATCAAAATTCAGGAATCTTGAATTGTTAGTTTACAGTAATTTGACTGTAGTGTAAAAAGAAAAAAATTGCAAGTTTTTCTTTTGTATTTTTACTCTCTAAGAGCTACTGGTGGAATGCCAACCATCTCATCAGTTATGAGACGATAGAATGTCACTCTGTGAAAGTTCTGTACTCAAAGATTTCGAAATAGATTTCAGGAATTGTTTTTTTGCAGCGTAGGTTGAAATCGTATTCATGTCTATTTGGTAGCTTTATGTAAGAGAGTCTCATAGAAAACCTTACTGGAGAATGAATAGGATTTCGTCGTGCTTTTCGTCTAAGGCAAACGGTTGTCTCTGGATGTGTTTGGGTCCAAACTTGTAATATCAGTGATAGATACTATGAAGCTGCAGTTTTATATAGTTCATTCAGAAAGTCCTGTACGGGTTTTTTGGGTTATTTCTTTGTAAAACTTTCAGAAAGTACTCCTGGTACTGTCTAAGGGTGAAATAATAAGACACGAGCGGTATTGCCTTAGACGGTTTTATTGAGTGCTGAATGTATGTACAT
>JBCAUI010456617.1:0-13851 GCA_038406195.1 Haplosyllis anthogorgicola
TTTAAATACCTGTGAAGTTGACCAAGACTTTAGATTAACAATTGACAATGCTTCCTGTAGCACTACCATTTGAACCTTTAAAGGAACCTTAGGGGACTGGCTATTTTATACCATTTTAGCTTGTTTATTATGTGTATCACATGACCTATGACATCATCAACTTATTACGTCATTTCTGGTATATTACATATTTTCCCGTAGTTTGATGGAGTTTTCCTGCAATATTCCGCGAAACCAGGTTTAAGCTAGTTATTCACGCCTATATATATTCCGCAACACATCACAATGAGAACATTAACAGATAACTGTCAAAATATGGACATTTTCTATTCCTGTGACCTTGAACTTGACCCAATGACCTTGGTACTCAAATTTCACCTAGATATTTTAAAGATGTACCGCCATACCAAACATTAAGTTTCTAGGTCAATCAGTTAAAAAGTTATAGCCCAGACAGACAGACACGACTGAAAACATAACCTTCCGGCACATTCGGGAGGTAATTAGGTCAACTCCTTAACGGCCATCCATCTACAAATAATTTTCAGTGTTTCGGTATGCTGGGTGTGAATGGGGCCGGTAAGACAACTACTTTTAGAATGATGACAGGAGACCATGACCCAACGAGTGGCGACGCTGAAATCTGTGGTTACAGGTGAATTGAAATTCTCAGTTAAATTATTTTAAGAACTATACTATATCTGCTAAATATGGTTTTTTTAATGAAAATTTACAGAATAATGAAAAGGAACAAACCAGGTTTTATAACTGGTAACATATACTTTTCTAAGAGGTACTTACTCAGTATATTTGTATTATGCAGTGTTTTAAAGGATCTCAACAAAGTACGAAAAAGTTTAGGTTACTCTCGGCAGTTTGATGCCATTTTTGGAGAATTAACAGCAAGACAACATCTGACCATTTATGCTAAACTCAAAGGGATTCCCAGACATGAAGTGGCGGGTGTAAGGAATTTCAGACAATACTTTAAAATTATTTGGGACTTGGCTTGAGAAATGATATATTATACAATGGAACATTTGTTATTTTACTTGAAACAAAAGGCAGCCACCTCGTGGTGCCCTTAAAGGCTTATGCCAACCTGACAGTTCACAATGGCATCTGAAATTTAGGTTGTGAATTGGGCATTGGAGAGGCTAGAATTGACACAATATGCAGACAAACCTGCAGAAACATATAGCGGAGGAAACAAACGCAAACTATCGACAGCTATTGCATTACTAGGAAATCCTGCGGTAATATTTCTGATAGGAACTTTCTGGGATGCATTTTATGAAGACATGTACCTATTATTAGCAATAAAGAAAATATTACTCTGAACCTAAAATATGACTCTAAAGTATGACACACTGTTATTTAACAAATTTAGGCACAATTTGTGCGCAAGATCACTTGATCCCAAAATGTTTTAAATTCAGCATAAAAGCAAATGTCATAATATGTTAACAGGATGAACCAACGGCGGGAATGGATCCTTATGCGAAGAGGTTCTTGTGGGATCTTATACTTAATCTGGTAGAAGAAGGTAGATGTATAGTCCTTACTTCTCACAGTTAACTTGATGATATCACTTGGACTCTTTAGATTGTGATACATTTGATATCTTATTCCTTTTGTTTACTGTAAATTGGTAGTACTAATTTCCTTCCTCTCTCTACCTTGCTTGTAGCAATGTCAAATTATTGGTTGGTGTTTTCAGTATGGAAGAATGTGAGACATTATGTACTCGTTTAGCTATTATGGTTCAGGGAAGATTTAGATGTTTGGGATCTGTACAACATCTGAAGAGCAAATTTGGAGCAGGATACACAATACATGTCATTGTAAAGTATCGCACAACATTTTTACCAAGAATGTTTTAATTTCAGAAATAGAAATTTTATTAACAAATAAACAATTAAAGTAATATCGAGGAATTACATTTACGGTTAGAGCAACCATTGTGACATGCAAGCTGTGATGCATTTGTTTCTTTCTAACTATTTAAAAACATGATTGTGATCAACAATATCATATTTTACAGGAGAGACAAGTGCCACTATCTTTTGTCTTCAAAACAATGGAACTAGCGAGGGGACAACTTCCCATATTAGATTACTCAGTATCACAAAATACACTTGACAATGTGAGAGTTTATGATAATTATATGTAGCAGTGCATACCTTTACCATCGAAGAATATCAATAGCAACACTTTCTTTATTACTGATCAAGATTGCTTTATGCCAGCAAATTTTGATGCGTTCTTTGCAAGTATTTATCAATTTTGTAAAAGAACAAGCTGGAGAAGATGTCGGAACTCTTGGAGGTGCTACGTACGCGAGTGCAATGAGGAGAATGACTAGAATGACGTCTAGGGTTTCTGGGCAGACAAAACATAGTGTTCAGGTTTGTTCGATTTGACAATCGCACAACTTTGACTTTGCTATCTTTAGTTCATCTATAATTGTCCTGTAGGAAATTTTTTCAGACCACGTTATTAGTAAGAATTTGTTCAATTTTTGTCCAAAGGAGTTGGCATTTTTGGCGATGATGGGCGCCGCCCCCGCCTCTTCAACCGGTGGCGGATACACAGTGAAAGACCCAGAACTTGTGAAGTTATTAGAAGAATTGGAATCATCAGAGGTAAGTACTGATATTCAATCTTGGTAGAATAGTACTAATGTATTGGAAATATCTATATCAGATCTTATTTGTCAAATCAATTAACATTTTATTTACTTTTAGTAAGTTGCTCCTTTTACAATATGGATATAATTTTTGATAATTGTGGAGATACCTTAATTTACAACTGTCTTGCGAACCATCGCAAATTGAGAACAGAAAGTTTCAGCCAAAACGCTATGGTTCAGAACAGAGTAACACTTATCATTCTCTTTTGTACTTCAGTCCTGAAGTCCGCCGAGTTTAGGATTATCATGATTAGTCATAGAAACAACTTGTACTTATTTGCAATTTTAATTTCAGTGAAAGCAGGGGGAAAAACAAAGAAATTAACCCAAACAAAAGGGAAGAACAATAGAAAAGAGATTTGTGAAACATTTATTGTATTCAACGGAGTCTCTTCATCGATCTGATATAATTCTTCAAATTTGATTTTACAAAATAACAGTGACTGAAAAGCCAGTGGCAGTCTGCAGATGTGCGCCGAACAAGAAAACATGTATTCCATTCCACAAACTCTGTAAAGCTGATGCACAGTGCTGCAGTGTTGTACTTTGAAGTCCATTTTCAGGGTTTTGTACAGAGTTTAAGCATTTTTGTATAAATAAAATGACAGGACTTTCGTTTCTTTGGATTAGAGATTTTCATGCCTATTACATGCAGTTAAACCTCTTTCGGATGGCTCTCGGTACCCCCGGATCTTTCATAATGCGTTCAAGATTACGTGGGAGCAAAATTCTCTTCACAAAGTGAAACCTCTTTTCTGTATTCTCATTAATCTGGCTATCTATTCACCCTGATCATATTTTAGAGAAAACAAATAGAGTTGAATAAAAGAGGTTTCACTCTGTATTTCTGTACCATTCTAAATGGCACCATGAGGGAAAGTTTACAAATGTTTGACACTCATTTCTGTGACAGACGGCATTCAACACTTTGGATGTTATTCTGACTATTGTTATCGGAATTACTTCAGTGTCAAAAATATTTCCTCTACTCCACTGCGATTTCCGACTTGGTAAATGACAGTTCTTGGCTTTGATTTGACGACTTGGACAACGCTCCACTTTTGCGCGAACTTGGCACTGAAACCCCCGATGAGGCTTTTGGACTTCGCTTTGTAGGAGTACAATTGGCACCTTGTCTTTTGGAGGAAGACTCAATTTTTGAAGTGGAGCGAGAGTTGGTCTTTTTTGTGTCATTTTTGCTGCTGCTGCTGCTATTTTTGCTTTTACTTGACGTGCGACTAGCGTTACTGGATCTGCGCGATGGCGGTTCCTCTTCCTCTTCAATGATTTGTGACGTCAATAACGTAGCGTCACTCGGAACCAACAGCGTTGAGTCCAAAGTGTTTGGTGTTTGGTTTTCCGTGTTTCCAGCCGCGGCAGCTTCTGCTTCTAAAGCAGATTTTTGTTCGAGAAAATCTCTGCAAGGAAGAAATGCGAATTGAGTAGCAAAAACTTTGAATCTCGCAATAACAAATAACAATGGAATGAACGATATTCCTGTTGTCTGTAGCAACAGTCTTATACTTTAACCACGTCATGAAAAGTAATGGTTCCAACATCGTGTCAATAAATAAATTAAACACATGAAATAACATTGTATTAATTATGAAGCATTGATTTATATACTGAATGTGGATTGTTAATATTACCCGTAATAAATTCGTCCGTCATCGTTCTTGTCGAGCTTTTTAGTGACTTCGTCCAACTGCTCACGAGTGAACGGTACGCCGAGTTCCTAAATATTTTAAGGGGCATATCAGGTGGTTATCATTTCTCATAGCTACTAAACTTGTTCTAAAACTACATATTAAATTTATTATTTCGAGAAGCAAAATAGAATGAAATTGTATGTTTTGCGTCAACATGTATTTAACTTCTGCCGTTAGGGTTAAGCAGAGCCGTTAGGGTTAAGCAGAAATAGACGATATATTGGCAGAAATTTCCCTTCTTCAAGTGCAATGTAGAAGATATCGATGCTTTTGTGAAGTGTATTAATTACATACTATAATCTAGTGGGCTATGCATGATGGTAGAAATAGTTGTGTTTTGATATTGTACAACTGTGTATTACTGGTGTATTGAAGTATAAATAAAAGGAGGCTCAATTTTAAATGTCAAAATAGATCTTTCTGATTTAGAAACGTTGCACGAAGAATTAAGGTCTTGTTGTCCATTTCGCAAATGTTCGATGCTTGAGGTTCGTGATGTTTAATGGAAGAGAACCAATTTCAGACAAGACAAAGATCACTGTCTTGTAAATTGATTTACTATTATTCAGTTTGTGTAGATATGGATAGTCTCAACAAGGTAAATTTATGAGCTCCATAAGTGTACTTGTGCAGTTACAGTGTACAGACGCGCTATCACTCCTGAATGAATGAGAGAAATATGGGAGAAATATTTGCAGAGATATTCAGATGTTTGTACAGTTTAATAAAATTGGTTCAAAGTGAAATAAAGTATTTCATACTTTGTTTTGCTACAATGATGACAGAAGAAATAAAAGTACCCATATATTAATTTTGCGTTAAAACTTTAACTATATTGATTCGCATTACAACTATGGATTTCTGTTAAAGAATATGATGCAAATTCCGTATTAATTCAGTTTCTAAGCGCATACCTCTAATGCCTCGGCGAATTGATCTGGAGTGACACTGAGTGTTCCTTCTGTATCCGCCTTCTGTAACATCTCTATGATCCTGAAGTCATTCACCACTATGTGCTCTCTCAGTATTAACAACGGGTTCTTTGGATATGGATCTATTGGTGGTTTACCTAGTTACCGGGAATTTAAACTTAAGATTGATTCCAAGACACGGTGATTTAAATAAAGTGGCCTCCCAAATTCTTTGTGTTACCCGCACCAGTAGTTACGCATGTTTATGCCCAAAACAGACTGAGAAGGAAAGCGTTTTCGTGCTTCTCTTTAAATGCTCCTGCATTGCAAGCACTGCTTACCTATATCTTGTGGAGTATTTCCAGCCCGTAACACGGTACCATAAGTAACTGTAAACTCAGTGTCACGTTTATTCTTTACTTCATCTACCAGTCGTAAAAACTCGAACTCAACCGGAATTCCCTACAAACAAATCCGTTAGAGAGCTTCAGTGACTTCTTGAAAGAAATTTTGTTCCAAGCTGATTGCCTATCAAGAATCTTATATTGCAAATGCAGTAAATACAACATTATTAGTACGCTAGAGTACCAAGTTTCCATCACAAAAATCACTTAAAACGGGAAAACGTTTACTGTAAAATCGACGGTGTGAACGATGCTTCCATCGTTTTCTTTTATAGCTTTTATAATGTTTATACATCCAGCCGTTGTGATGGGATTATTTCCTATCTAAAAATAAAACAGAGAGACGTTCAGTAAAGTGTTACATTACAGGAGAATACAGTCTTACCAGTCAAATTACATACGGTAGCATATGCATATTTATGTACATTGAATTGTTTGATTTGATCCAGTTTCAAACTGCAGCCCAAATGTAGCATCTGGACAGATGTTTATATTTTCGATACTCACCCTTAGGACTTCCAGTTCCTCGTTCCTTTTCAGTGCTCTGCTGATGGAAGTTGCCGACCTGTAATCAAGTCTGTTACCACTAATATCCAGCTCCAGTAAGGCACGATTATAGGCGATCGCTTCAGCAATAGCAGACCCACCTTCTGGGCCGAAACCATTCCACGCGAGATTGCACTTCTTCAGTCGTACGTTTTCCTGTGGTAAGTTAAAGTATTTCTCTATTCTGTAGATTGCGAAGTATCAACAATAGAGGTACTTCTTAATTAATTTCTTTTACTTAGTCTACCAAATTTTTCAGACAAATCAATCGACCTTCACCATTATATTTCAGTTGCAATCAAAGCTAAACTTAAGCTGATCAAAAATTTGACTAAAATCTAACAAATCTGGAATTCAGTATTCATACCAAATCTGTCATTCAAGAAATATTAAAAGTTAGATTTGGTGGCGAGTAAATTAAGAAAATCTTAGAATGCAATCAGACAGGACATGGAAGGGCACATACCTTTACACCTTTCGCTACGGCTACAGCACCACGTCTTCGCAACTTATTCCAGCTTAGGTCTAAACTCTCCATAATGTCATTAGCACCTAAAACAGGTACAAGTGCAAACCGTGCGTAATTATTTAGCATCAGTGCAATTTCCCAATTTCTCTAGAAATTTTATCAATTTATTAGAAAAACGAAGATTATTACCTATTGCTGGACCCAGCTTTAGGCCACCTTCCACACCAAAATCATTGTGACTGAGATTCAGTTCCTTCAGGGCTTGATTTTTCTGAAAATGACATATGTCGTATTAATCGTGTGCATTGTATAAAGGAGCCCCTGTTCGGTGACGAATTATAGTTTTAATGGGATTTTCTTGTAGTGTATGAAAAAAAACTTTGTCTTCGAAATTTCGTGATATGTATTTGAGAATACAGCCAGGTAGGGATCTTACTTCTATTGCCTCTCCAATGTAACCTCCTTCCGCGTCACCAATTCCGTTTCCAGAAAGGTCCAGTTTACGCAATCCGGTATTGACTAGAAGCATCTTAGACATGTGATAAGCACCCAGAGATCCTAAATGATTGTCTGCTAAGCACTGCAATAAATTATGCGACATATTTAAACAAACAGAAATTTACCAATTTGTCAATCCAGCAGTTCACAAAAATATCAATTAATTATATTCCAACTATGAATAAAAGTGATGCATCATAAGTATTGGCGTAAGCTAATTATGTGACAAAACCAACCATAATCAATATTAATTGTACTATTATTTATAAAAGCAATTACCAGGTCCGATATGTAGTCATTATCAATGAGCATTCTTGCCATGTGAAGAGCTCCTACACCTGTTATATTATTTCCCGTAAGATTTAATTTCTCAAGTGATAAGCTATCCTGCAATTTATAGAAAAAGACTAATATAGTTGAGAAGAGCCAGAAAGCCCAGGGTAATTGATTATTTTCAAGCTTATTATTAATAGATTAAAGAAAAAAGTTTTCTTATACTTGAGTAAAAAGCTGTCGGGAAGTTTTGAATTGGTAAATTAACTAAACTAACTTTTGGTTTACTATTGGTGCACGAAGTCATGAAGTATGACGTGTAAATGGATTGCTTTAACATTGATCTCTTCATTTTGTGAATAATATAATGTTGCACGAAGTCTTTCACTGGAACGAACATACAGCATGATGTTCCCCAGATGAAGAGCCATTTTCTGCAAGTGTGGTCTAAAATTGACTCGCACAAGAGCTGGGCATACTGACTCTGAGTACTCTGGACATGGCGCGCGCGCCTTGCGGCCCCAGTCCGTGGTAACGCATGACGATCTCAGGGTCCGTGATGTGTCGGGTGAAGTAAGAAACCGGCACGACGCCCAAGTTCTCACACGCCTTGATGTAAGTGTTCCTCCCCGTGGGATCATGGTCGGCTAGAGAATCTGCAGTTGTACAAAACAACTAATGAAACATTGGGTAAAATATTTTGGAGAATCATTGAAAAAAACTAAAGATAGATAATAAGTCAATTGCTACAATTAGCTATTTTTTACACACTAAAAACTTAATTTTCCTTTATAGCAAAAACTGTCCGCCTAAGTAGACAAAATTGCATGATGAAATAGGCAATGTAAATAAGAAAAACCTCTCCCAACCAGCTTCCTTCTCTCAGTTTCTTTCTTTTAAACTGACTTTTTCAGAAAAAAACCTTCACACTGTCAACTTGATAGATTCGAGGTCGTCATATCAGACTCAGCGGAATCAACTTATATGAGGTTTGTGGACAGATTGTGATATTATGCCTTTGCTGCCTTTGCTTTGTACTACGGTGCACGTATCGTGTTCACTTACAGTCGATTTCAAGGTCAGTGTCCCACAGCTCTTCGTCCTGATCATCTGTGTTGGTTGGCACTGTTTTCGCTTTCCTCTCCGACGGAGGTCTTCTCAAAGGTTTTGTCTTACTGTCCTAGAAGTACAAATGCACGCTTGATAATTTCACACTATATTGGCGTTGAAATGTAAAGCAAGTTTTCATTGTCCGAAAGTAAACAAATTTCCTTTATGTCAAAGAGCAGCACAAATAGCAGATTATTAGCTGAAGGAAGTATGTTACTTTGTCTTGGTCCTGATGGGTATCATATATATTTACCCTACCTCTGGAGCAGATGGAGCAGTAGCAGCATCTCTGGCACTGGAAGGCATCTGTGTGATAAGAACATTAATATCTTCCTCCTCGTCGGTACTGGAGTCCCTTTCATCCCCTAGACCTTTGTTATTGGGTGTTCCCGGAGTTCTGGACAGCCTGGCCTTCGTGAGTCCACCGGGCATCCGGATTGTACTGGAGGTTGGTCTAAAATCTTCATCATCGTCGTTATATTCAGTTTCTCCATCGCTCTGAGCCAGATATCCGTTGTCTACATCGACAGACATCTCTCTTGTGTCGCTCGCTTCGGATGCTCTGCTCTCGCCATCCTCCTATTGCAAAGAGATTTGACGTAGATGAATAATTTAAATAATATTACATAAACGTAATTGGCTGCGTTACGTATTTTCATTGGCTACTTCAAATAAATATTTACGTTGTTTCCAAAATCAACCTCTTATTCACTGTCATCTTCTCTTCCAGACAGTAAATGAACTAATCGACTATTTGCATGTCCACATGATATTTACCTATTAATTAATTATTTCATCATGGGAATAATTTATTTGTTGTGATTACAACTTGATTTAATTGACCGAAATTTTCGCACTGAATAAACAGAAGTATAAAAATTTAATGGTCACTAGTCTTTTATTTCTTTGTACCGGTTAAAATCAGAATGGTCAGCCAGAAAAATGCTGTTTCATTTTTACAGGATTGAGCCAATTTCACAACATTATTTGGTTTATTTTGATCAGTATCAACTTCAAGTGGAAGGTTGACTAGGGTTTGAATTAAGCATTTATGTTGGTCAAAATTAATTATAAAGCTGACAAATTTACCCAATTTTACAGATAATTTCATGTTAAAAAGCTGAATCAACAGAGGATTGCAAATGTGCATTTTGTGGCTGGCCACACCATGAAAATTGTATTAATCGCGTATACAAGGGAACTCCAATACGATATGGTGTTCTATCTTCAATAAGAATTTTGAACTAGTCTCAGATCACCTATAAAAATTGACAGAACTATTTATTCCCGTATTGATATACGGATTAGTAACTAGGAACATAGATCTATTAATTAGTACACATGACAGATTAAATAAGTTTAATTTAGCTTGAGCATATTCCCACACAATGTTCTTATTGGATTCTGAAAATTTAACTATTGTGGTCATATTTTTCATTAACTGTTATGGGTACTGGACTAAATAATTGATCATAAGCTGCTATGATACAATAAACCTCCCGCTTAGACTTTTTAGAAAGCTATTAAAAGTACAACGCAAGGCCATCGAATATCGGGCAAAGCAGGAAACAATATTCTTCTCCAGTAACAAGCGAAAAAGTGGAATAACTCTTGTTGTGATAACTGTATTTGTGTTTGTAGTTGTGTTTTTTTCATACTTGAGAAGAATTACCTTTTCAAAAGAAAAAAATCAGTAGGGAAATAAGTGTGTGCTATTAAGCGCGATTTTGAGTACTTCGTTCTCTGCTGCGTCAAACGTATTACTAGCGTAAATTATTTGAATTTCTAGCCTAAAAAGGTTTTGGTTACCGCCATGAAACGATTAACTAGAAAGATACTCTGAGCCCAATGGTTTCGAGAAAAACAGCAAATTAAATAAATGAATAAAATAACATGAAAAATAAATTGTACTTGAATGTAAGGACACTGGCTGTGAACGTTGGAAGTTTATATGAACAAGGCCCAGTAAGCAGGCATTTTTCAAGTGCCTGTAAAATATCTACTTGAAACCAGCAATTTATGAAAATAAATTGAATTTCGGCTGTACAGATCTCTTGTCATCATTGTTAACATATGCCAATATTTGATTTATTGCCTATTGATAATCTCTTATGGGATCGATACTAAAAAGCAAACACATAAGCAAATAATCATGAAGTCTCTATTGTTATGACAACACATAGATGTCATTATCACCGTGGTCACATAAATTCAGACGTCTATGTAAATCAGCATTAATTGCACAATTCGTTTATAGACATACGCCACTGAATTTTTGGCAATAAAATATACTTATCATTAATTGGCAATTTCGAGCTTTGAGATTCCAGTACCACCGCGAAGTTTTTAATGAATGATGACAAGTTAACCCGTTTTAATGCATATATAACTGACCCACTAAATTACCTCATTTATTTGAGCTAGGAAAATTGGTTTAACGTTGACAAGTAAAAATTGACATTTCGTCAATATTTAAACTTGGCAGTTTGAATGAGAAGAAAATTGAACAGGAAAAACAATTAAGATCCTAGACCTGGTATGGATGTTTCTTCAGTTGATCATGCAATATGAAATAATGGCAATCATATCAGATCGATAAAGAGTCCTGTTCATTAAATTAATGAGGTTTGAATGAGACATGAATATTTTCAACATACGTTGGCTGTCACCTGTTTACTTGCATGCCTAGAGACCACTTTCCTTTTAAAGATACGGCAATAACAAACACACACACACACACACACACACACACACACACACACACACACACACACACACACACACACACACACTCACACACAGTGCACACACACGCACGCACACACGCGCTCATGTACATGTGTACATACAACCCCATATCACAAGAGATACTAACCGGAATAGTTTCCTCTATTATGTTGTCCATTTCAATACACTTTGTAGACCATCAAGTTGTATCAAATGTCCATTTTTAAACAGGGTTCATTTAAATCTGAAAACAATTACGAATTTTTGTGAATCTGTAACATGTTGTGAACTTGAAAAAAAAAGAATAACTTGCATTATGGATGTATATGGTACATTTCAGGTCAGTGTGCTCCACTTCAGTAAATCCATACCAAGGTTCCTAACCTATTTCATGATCAGGCATAATATCCCTACTAGGCAGGTGCTACACAATTTATTCAATTGTCCTGTCAAATAATGTTCGTTTAGATCATGATCATTGTACCTTTATGGCTGTGACTTGCGACATAGATCTCGTAAAAGGTGTTACTTTAGTCTGCGACATATCCTGTAAAAAACCAACTGATCCTAAGTAAAATATCTAATCGTTTTGTTGCTGAAATTGTTGCCAAAGTGACAAATTATCAATTTTCTTCTATTACCAAGAGATCAATTAGACACTGAAGTAATCCTTAATGAAAGGCAAGTGGACAATCCATATTTGATCCGCAAAGCTGTCAACTAGTGACATAACTTGTCAGTTCCTGATACAATATTGAAGTGAATGTACATCTACGAGATGAACATGCCAATAAATACAGTTATTCAATAATACAATACCATGAAGAACTTCTGTTGGAAGGTTGATATACATCAAGAGTAACATAATCTGTGGTTCAATATAATACTAACTGCTGGTCACTTACTTAAACTGCAGAATATGTTTTTGTCGGTAACTTCAGATACACAATCTCGATTTCACAGAAGTGTTATGTTACAGTTGTTGGAAATGTCTCAAAGGTTCACCCATTCTATTTATTTTTCCTGATGACTTTATTGAATTGGTAAATATTATAAAGTCTGCTTTGATCATCAATTGATCAGCAAGTATTGGAAATATTGCGTCAGGTAAATAATAAATCAAGGACAAAAAGATGGTAATATATATTTTAAATGAATAAATCATAGCTAAACGACATACATGGTATTCTATCCTAGTAATGTACACTTGTGTTGATTTTAAGCAGAGACATTTATTTTTTTGAAGAAAACTGTACTTTGCCAAAAAAGCCTTAATATGTTGTGAATTAGACTAAACTGTAATCTCTCATATTTTTGTCTGTTTCAAGAAATTATAGTAATGAAAAAATATAGTTCTGGTAACAATACGTTATTTTCCTCCCCGATTCAGATCAACAGTGAAAACATAATTTGATTTGTGATTACCAAACTGGAAGAGTTCTGGACAGTGTCTTCTTTATTTCGTTCTATGTTAATAAAAATGCAATTGTATACTTACTCGTAATTAAGTTATTTATTCCTCAGTTCTATTTCTATATAGTTTTATCCATCGTGTCATATTAGAGAAAAAATTCAAAGCGTTTGTGTACTGTATCCATGTTCGTTGAATCGCTCTAAGCTGTTCATTTATTGCTCTCATATTGTGTGTGTGGCGACTACATCAATTGTAAAGCTGACTTTATAATTATAGAGTCAAGTCTGATTATACAAGTATTGATCCAAAATGCCTGGGATTAAACCAATCCATTTACAGTCCATTAAATATTCTGATTGGTGTCCAGCTATTATGTGTCAAGGAAATTCAATACACTGACAGTACCTACAGTTACTTGGAAATGACATTTCTATTAAAAGCTATGTTTGAAGAAAGTGGATGGTGGCTGCATCCAATAGTAAACACCTTGGTTGGTCATAACTTTACAATGTCACTATTTTATTTATTACATATAAGTAAATTTGTCATTTGAACTTAGTTTTATCGATTAATCTCATATTGTGGTCTTTGCATTTATGTAACAATCGTGCAATCCTGTCGATCCTCTAGGTTGCGTTTTGAAAATGAACTGAGAGTGCCTTAAAAATTCTCTCGGGTTCATGGGAGGAAATGAGAAATTGAATATGGAACTGTTCTTGATAAATTTATACGTTATGAAATTTAGATTGTCCTACCGTAGATGTCGCCTTCATAGCAATGAAGTTGGAATACGATGAAATGTAAACAAGTATTCCACCATATAAATTTGACAATTTCTGCTACTTCATGTTTGTTCCACCATATAAAATGTTATGTGGTGTACATTGTATGTGGATATATGTGGAGGAATATGTGATTTTGATGTGGAAATAGAAAGTAGCAGTGACATGTATGGTAGACCGATTCTGTAGCCTGCTTACGCCCTGTAACTGGTTTTTATTGTTGATTTAATTGCTACCTAAGCAACAGGTAGTTAAGTGATGAGTTTGTCCTATTTTTACACAATCCGGACACTTGGCAACTTGCCAGGTGCCTGCA
>JBCAUI010456728.1:0-13850 GCA_038406195.1 Haplosyllis anthogorgicola
CAAGGCAAAGTGTGAATTGTGACCCTAAAACATGTTGTACAATTTATGCACATGTAAAACCATCATATTTTCACATAAATTTGACATAAAGTTCTAGAATCATCATATTTACACATAGAGTTAAAATAAAGGCCCACAAACTAGTTGTACAATTTACACACATACATGGAGAATTATCAATTTTACACATAGCCTCTTAAAACTCTGAAGCTGTTGAGTCAAATCTTGCGCTGAAGACAGTTCTACAACCTCGCTAGCTGTTAGAAATTATGGATATTAAGCCGCACATCAAAAAGGCATAATTGACACAGAAAGACAGGTATGGAGTTACAGGAAACACCATACAGAGACATAGTATTAATGATGTCGAATACGAGGGTATCCTATTTAAAGGTAATGTGATTGGAATCCATATTCGCTCAATGTGAATTGACTCACATATGTATCCAAATCGTATCAAGTATCTGCTGAAATCTAATGCCAATTCCCCCTTAAATCCCGGTAAAACTACGTAAAATCGGCGGAAAACGCGTAAACAAATATGGCAATATTCTGTGATGGTTTGCTGAACTGCAGTGCTGTACTATAATGCAAGAGCTTTGGTCTTTTCGGCCTACATAGTCCTGGCAGCATCTGAGGGGCTACAATCCGCGAGTATTATTCGTTCCGCCGTCCTTGCGTTGTGTGAAACAGAAATAGATCTTCTTTTTTTTCAATGAAAATGTCAAGCGAAGCTCTTTCAGTGCCAGAATATCTAAGTAAGGCCGACAATAAACTAGCGACAGTTGCCCACAACACACCGCAATGTTGCATGTTAGCCTCTTGATTAAAGGAATGTGAGTTCTTTAAAAGCAACAGCTGTAATGCATTTGTACCTTAAAGAGAGGTTAAAAAATTGAAAGGCTCACGATACTTTGGTCGGTGCAGAATTGTTTCATGTTATTGTGCTACTTATCTCCTTCCTTTTCTTGTACTTCTTTGCCTTTGAATGTCTCATTTAAATGCATTGATATGAAGATACCAAATGAAAGTATGTTTTTTCCCCGCAATGTTTTGTTGGTACTCGGATCCAATTCTTTTTGGGGAACGATCTTTTTAGGATATGAAGGTCATTGCTACTTTCAAGGTTAATAGCGAAAGCTCGTGAAAAGTTTACTTCTGGAGGATAAAAATCTGTGTCTTTATGCGCATCAACAACACAACACGAAATTCTATCGTTCATATGTTCCAAAGTAGATAGAATTTCGAGACTGAGCATCATTGGCACACAAGCAATTGTTCAAATTCTACTTCTTTCTGTTGTTCGCTTGACATGAATCTGCCACATGTTCCTTGGCTGTCCGTATTAAGTGGCGTCATTAAGCAAAGGCGTTTCCAAAAACGTGACCACTACAAATCCTTAATGGACGGACCCTGCATTTCACAATATTCATTCCTCTCCTTCAGGGGTCTTTGATTACCTGCTCAGTCAACGCAGATCAAACAGACGACGAACACGGAGAAAACCCACTTTTTCGTACAAGGCAGTTCGTCCGTTGACTGATCGAGGTCACAAACAAATCATCAAAGCTGTGGATGATCCGTTCAGTTCAGCCGTGAAAAATAGACCAATTAAGATTTCAACTGCAGCAAATATAAATCCAATCATCAATACTGCACCAAATAATGATAATTTGAGTTTTAACAGACTAATATCTTTGTCGTTGAGATTCGCATTAAGTGGAATGAATGATTTGAGTGGTCAACCATCTAATTAACTTGGGATGTAATCGATACGATGAATGATTAGAGTGGTCAACCAATGGAGGTTTTTCTTAATTCATCCTTAACTTGTGTAAGTCAGCCTAATTAGGCTAAATAGACTGACTTTTAAAATTAGTGTCAACTGTATCAGTTCACTTAATACTGATAGGTAAATTACTGAATTTAGTCTTTTATCAAAATTAGTAAAATTACCAAATCTAGTCAACTACCAAATTTAGTAAACCACTGATTTTAATAATGTAGTGAATATTTAATAATGTAGTGAATTTTTTTTATGAATTTTATACAAATTAGACAGATAAATTTATGGTGCAAAATCTGTTGGGGTAGGCCAATTTTGTTGCCTTAGCAGATTGAGATGTATTTACTCATTGCTATGGCAGAAGTTAATAAAAAGGTTTTACCTTTGTCTTTGTTCACTTTACCTTAAATTTCTAGACAAATATACTTGAAATGATTTAGGCTAAAAAGTAGTGTTTTGTAAAATATACTGACAATAATAAGTGTCTAAAATTGGTATTATATTAAAATTTGTACAAAATACCAAAAATAGTGCTAAAAGCTATTGACATTGTAATAATTCAATACACCAGTTTAAAGCTCAAATATTCTTAAGTGCATCAAGCTATGTTTTTGAAGTAATACAAACTCATTAAATGATAAAACCTACAACCTCAGCCAATGGGCAGAGGGTTCCCAGTATGCCAAGTGCAGCACATGTTGCTAATGCAACAAGATTGGCAAACCCCAACAGATTTTTACACTGTAAATCTGTAACAAATATAGAAAAATACAAAATTTTGGTAGTCTACAAAATTTGATAATTTACTAAATTTGGTTAAAAACTAAATTTGGTAACTTACTGAATGTAGTAAATGACCAAATATAGATTGTAGGTAGTCTGCCAATTTAGCCTAATTAGCCTAATTAAATTTAGCACTAATTAAGAAAAACCTCCATTCTAACCATCTAATTAACACAGTGCTTGGTGCCTTTGTATCAAGGGTAATAACAACAATAAACTAGTTTGAAGTTTGACATCCAATACAATAAAAGTAAGAGTTGTAACTATTTTTCAGTTCGCTGTGAAGTCATAATTACCTAGTTAACTGTGAAATTGAACAGTTACAAACACTAAAATTTACTGTGACTGTATTCAAAACAGGTTAATTAAGACTCGCCTTTTAATACGGTTACCCATGTGTAAGCGTTTTCCAATAGAAGTACGTACACACGATCGTGTTTTGTTTGCCAAATGGCCTTGCCAGATAATGATCAAGATTGATTTACAGATCAGAACAGGTTTCAGAACTCCACATCGCACGTAGGTAACATTGTCTTACAGTCTTCAAAAGGAAGAGGGAAATGCTTAAGCTCCTACAATTTTTTTTTCAAAATGTCATAAATATTCTATGTTCTAAATGTTCCATGTGTACTTCTCTTGTTAACGCAAAGTTAAATTTTATTATCATTATGAAATACAATTTTATTGAAATCTCTGATGTACATGTACATTCCAAGGCAAAACGAATCCAACCGAAGACGTATCTTTATTTTCTATGAATCTTATGAATCATTAAATTTTGTAAAGGATCTCTTTGTATTTTGTTTATGATGTTTAGATTGTAGTCCTTTTCAGTTTCCCGAATAGACTTTCGCAAAAAAGCAAACTGAAAACATTCAAAGTTTGGTCACAGGTCGTTCCGAGATCCACTTCTTCAGTTTGGGATGACTTTCTACTCTTTTGATTAGAGCTCTTAACTTTGGATAAGGCTTCAAATCAAACTTTATTCCAGCAAATTTAAATGGTGCCGAATTCATGTACGTACAAAACATAATGTCAGCCCAGGTCATCTGAAAATCAAAGAAAACATGAATTGTATTGAACATGAATTGTATGGGAGTAAATAAATGAAAGTTATAAAAAGTTGGGCCTAGATTTGTGAACGCTGTCACAAACAAAGTGTTTTGGAAACGTGGAATGTAGTATCCGTTTAATTGCAATTTAACTATTTGAAACCATGCATGAGACTAGATCTAACATATTTTACGCAATAAGTAACTTACACAGTCTCCCACGAAGTAGCCATTTCCTCCGTTATTTTGAATAAGATTTTTTTCAAAATGACTGAGCCATGTAGGAAGAGTTGTTTCTTCATAAAGTTGTTTTCTCTGCTCCTATGAAATAAATTATAAATGCAAATAGCCTGAACTCTTTGAACATTATTAGATTATGTTTTCTTGTGGGTTGCACTAATAACTACAAGCAACGTAACTTCTTTTCATGACTGTCGAATGAGATTACCTTAATTTAAAAGAAAAATACATTGGAATAGGTGCATCAAAGTGAATGATGGGTGTATTGTGTGCCAATGCAGGCGAAAAGATACAAAAACGGTACAAAAAATGCAGTGAAGATGAATACTGCTGATGCAATAACAATTTTACTGTGTTTCTATCTGGGATACAGCACATTCGAGACATAATACGATCCGCCACGTGTACTCAGAGCGATGCAGATCACGATACTTTTGAGTCGTAAAGGCACCAAAAGTGAAGCACAAAGAATAAACTGTTATTTTCCCAACGGATGTAGATATATTATCTGTAATAATAAACCTAAAGCGATGAAAGAATTCTACAAAAAGGAAACTTATCACGGTAAATTAAACCACTAAGGCTCTATCGTACTACAAAATGTATGTACTTCTTTCGGAGGCTTGAATTGCATGTATTTTCGGGGTTTCTCGTTTCCTTGCTTTTCGGGCAACACATGTGCGGAAGGATAGAGCATAGATAGACAAACAAAGGTACCAGCATTTTTCTCAAAGTTACCTTTATTTCCGGGTCTTTTTCCAGAACAATTAGAGTGAATGGATATCTAAAATCTTGCAGAGAAAATGCGACCTGCTCAATTTTTGTCTCTTCTAGCAAATCTTTTCCCGCCAGTCCCATTTCTGCACAAATAGATTTCAGTAAACGATCATGTTAGTAAATTGCAACACATCTAAAGCTAACCTGACTGGCGTATCTAAAATCTGTGCATATTGTTCTGCTGGTTAACGAAAAGAAATTTTAAATGACAAAAACAATTCAGGCGAATGTATACAATTAGGAAAATTTTAAACCTTGTCCATGTTTCTTGGCCAGGTACCTCATGAGAGCTATGCTCTGAGCCATAGGATGACCATCTATCTCCAGCGTAGGTATCTGTCCAAAAGGCATTTCTGAAGTTGCGATTAAATATTATTTAATTAATTATTGTATTAAAACCATGGTTACAAAGGGAATCAGCCGAAATGTTATAAAAGGTTTTATTTTAATACCAGGCTTCATAGAAGGCCAGTTTTCAAATTCAATTCTGTTGTCTTCAAATGGAACATCCATTGCTATAAACAGTTGTCGAATTGCCTCTCCTTTCCCCATTGCGTCAAAGTACGTTAACCTGTGTGAGATATATGAATACTGCGCGAAAACGAAAGCCAAAAATATTCGAAAGTTTTCGAAACGGCTCCAATTAGTCAAACTGCGCTAGTTAATAAGATTTCATGAAAATGTACACACACATTTATATTTGAAAATATGTCTTTTCATATAATTTTTTATTTATGACGCTTTATTAATTATTTCAGTAGACTAATTAAGGCAGACATTTTGAAAAACGTCAATTGGAGATTTCACGAAGTACTTGACTTTGCTTAAAATAGTAAATGTTCTCTACAAACAAAAACTGAAAACAGAGCATCATGGTAAAACAGCTGAGGTACGACGTTACGTTATAAACGGTCAAAAAATTTATTCAGCGAACATTTATGACAAAATTAGCCGACATAAGTTCAAGAAATCTTCCTCATTTCTGTGCATGGTTTTGCTGTGTAGCCTCTACTTGAAAGCAACTTGAATAAAGGACAAATCCGGCAAGAAAAATGCGAAAGGCGAGAAAATACGGACGGAATATCCGGGGTTTTTTTTGTAAATGACCTCAATTAATTTAGCTGAAATAAATAAATAAATGAATAAATAAACGTATAAATTTTACCGATAATTGCACTTTTCCTTGTTTGCCATTTTAAAGTTATTCCTGGGTACAAACTGTTTTCCGTGCAAGCGTCCTTCTCTTAACTGATGTGTGCCTGTGTTCTCTCATTTTGTACAGAGATAGATCGTGAAGTCATGAAGGTCTGTATGTGGGTATGCATGGTGGTTGGTTGTACGATCGTGTCAGCTAAAAAAGTGAACATCTTTCTGTAAGAATAGATTCTTTTGAAAAGGACATCTGACTCTATTGCCACATCTGTGAACAACAATTATCGTGCTGTAAGTAATGCTGGTATTGGTGGTGGTGAACACCTGCATCCTTACCACTTATTAAAGAAAATCCCTGCTATCATATCATTTCTACTTATTTTCTTCTTATTCATATTTGTATGAATTTTTTGAAAACATACTGCAGAAATTGAACGCAGATTTTATCGAAAGACACAATCAAGCTTAAAGGGACAAGTTATGGCAAATAATACACATCCAGAAAGTGAAAACAGTGTCGTCAAGAATTATGGATGTTTACTTGTTGCAAGATACCTTAAAACAAACGGAGATTTCATCTTCAGCTTGTTACAAGAGTACAAACAATACAAAGGCATTTTACAAGCTGATAGTGAGAAAGTAAGTAATCAAATTATACATGGCTAGGCAAAAGCAAAAGCAAAAGGTATTTACTTTCTGGATTCGTTTCTTAAAAGTTCGACACATTTTTGAAATCATGAAAACGCTATCTTGGGAAGACCATTCATTTGTTTCTTTTTCACAAGTTAATCCAATACCGTCCAACTACTGAATGTACGAGCAAACCTTAAATTTTAGATAGGAACCGAGGAGGGTGATGAATGGCCGGAGGACAAGAAGCTGACTTGCATCTTTTTCCCAAATAGAAAACTTGCCACCGACTTCTTTTTTCATATAAATTCCGATTTGGACAGAAATGTCGACGTGTTTGTCGTTGACATGAACAACATATTGCCTGGGAATGGTATTTACAATATATTTTATTTTCATTTTACTTTTCTTCCGTGAAATAAATTACTAAAAATTTGCTTTTCCTTTGGTGTGAAATTCTTCAATCCACCTTCTAAAGCTCTCACTGATGAATTATATTAAATAATAAATATGTTATGTTTTTGTATCTCAACTAATTCACTTTACTTCCAGATCGGTTAGGAATGGCTCTGGCGCTGCCTATCTTATCGGATCCAGATAGGTTTTTCGGAGAATACGCTCCGAACATGTATGAGCTCTTTGTTGAAGCTGGTGGCCACACTGGCGCGAGTGGACCGATCGTCACGAAGGGCTGGACCTCTCTGCAGGGAAGCTGGCCTTCACCTCGATGCCATGTTTTAATTAACTTCATGTACTCCTGGGTACATATTACCAGATTTCTGTCATCAGGTAAACGAGCTCTAATCCACTACTTTGCGAAAGGCTATACGAATCGTCTTTGAGCCACATTTCATCCATTCTGTAATAATTATTTTTATAGTGTTTGGAGAAAAAATGGATTCTCCTGCGCTCAAGCCTGTTACTGGGTGTAGTGACAAATCAAGAGTACGGTAACCAGATAAATGAAATGCCATGCAATAATGTAAGCCGTACGGTGCTTTAGCTTCATTCTTATGTGATTGTAGAATTTCCTCAATTTTAGACACTTAGGTTTTTTCTTTTATTGACCTTCAGGTTACTTAAGATGTGTGACGGTACAAATTGTTTCGGGCGTTTTCTTTATCCTCTCAATGTTAAATCAAAGCTCTTGCTTAAATTTCTTGGGTTCATGTGCACTATCGCCTCAAACAGAGAGATCACAGACCATGTCTATGCTTTTGTCATGACAAAACAAGTCTACAGATCCGCACGATACCTTGCCCCACTGGGAGTAATTATTGTCAGTACGTGGTCTGAGATTTGACTGTTCATTTTTTTGCTTACAGATATTTACGAAGCTGCTCGCCAAAGCCGAAAGGATTATTGCAAAGTATCTCTGTACTCCTTTGAAAGGATTCCTGATGGATCTTCCGAACACCCGAAGCTTCACTATAAAACCATAAGAACAGCTCCGAACGACGTTTAAAGAGTTCCATTATTAAAACATAAACCGCAAACCTGACTGCGACCTCTAGGGACGGAGTGACGTAACATTGTGAAAAGCTGCTTTCTTGACCTTATGCTGAAGTGACAATACCGTACAAATTCCATGCTAAAATACGAGTCATCTGATAAAATTTCTTTCAAATGCATGGGTTAGTTAACTAAGATATGAACAGCTGTACACACGGTAGTCAACAACAGGAATACGTAATCATACCTGCTGCCACAAGAGGTGTTGCTAAAGTTTGATCACATAAGAACATTTAGCAGCTGGCGGCTCTTGGAATTTCGTCCCCGTTTTACAATTCTAAGCGTACACAGTGACCATTCGATCTTGTTGACATGTTAAGATTACGTAAATTAGTACAAAGGCACTATCGTCTTCATTACGATGATATTACATGCAATGCATTAATTACATCAATCATCCCTTAATTACACTCGTGCGCTCCTAATTACACAACGGAAATTACATAACAGAAATCCCACAGAGCCCTTAGTACAGTTTGTGCCTTTGTACTGGTCACTTGTACACGTACACTTACTACACCGCATTATGAGCAAACACACTTGTAATTAGTATTAATTACTACAGTAAGACCTCTTTTGAGCGACACTCTCTCTTACACAACACTTTTTGGGCGACATATTCTGGTATTAAATTATGTAATCATATCTCCTTTGCACGACACCCTCCGCTTTTATGACACTTTTGGGAAGCAAAAGTTGGGTGTCGCTCGAAAGAGGTCGTACTGTACGTCTTGGCAGTTTACTGAACTGGTCGCTACAAAATGAGAATTTTAACCTGATTGAGAGAACAACTTTTCGTCAGATTGGAATACATTTAATTGTTTTTATTTTTTTCATATAAACATTACGACATACATCAACATTAAAAGGTCATACCGGATTTTAGTTTCTTTTTTTATCACAACAAATATTTAACTCGATTTGTACAGAGATCAGGTAAAGTGCATTAAAAGTAGAAATAATTAATTGTAAAAAGAAAATGTGGCATTATATCAAAATGTTGATGCCCAATAGCGATTCTACAAAAGCAGTGTGATATTTTACTACCTATTTGGATTTCCTTTTTTTTTCAAAAATAAATGGATTATTGAAGAGGGCTGAAACGGGGGTAACTTGGGCAAGGTGCGTAATATTCAACAAATGTAAACGTTCTCTACCAATCAAAAACTACCAACAATGATATACAATATATATGTACACCTATAAAATAACCGAGTATATGACAAACCAGATATGATAAATGACTAAATATGATAACAGTACTATGATAAATGACTAAATATGATAATAGTATATCACATAAAGTATTAGTATAAGCTGATCGTGATATGGATGAATAATTAGTTACTGATTACACGTGTCTTTTGTAAATGAATTAAACCTTTGTAAATCAAATATAACAGTACCAGTGTTTATTCTCATATGATATCCGCTAAGGAATACAGGCACTTCACTTGAATGTCAAAAACGTGAGAAATTCGAGTAGGCACACCCTTACATTGGTTAATTTTCGTTAATTGTTCACGAACATTTCCAAAAATTCAACTCGGCCAATATTTCAAAAGGACATTTTTTCTCCAGAATAGGATGAGTGTTTATGCTCAACTGTTGATCTGCGCTGAGAACTCTCCATATTACACGAGACTTAACGATTTGCATACTACACTGCTATGAACTTGGTGTTTGCCGCAATAAACACAAAATGTCCCACTTAAGCAAAAAAAGAAGACACTGGTGTTTAATTAAAGTGTTCTGCAACAAGGGTGTGACCACTCGTACTTCTAGTTCACGGGTCAAAATTAAGATTTTTACTCATGCCATGCAACACAGCAAAGGAATCATCATGATATCGTCGCTCAGCCTGGTAAAAGGTGGTTTACGCAAAGCATTTACAAAGTCAAATTTCAAATCTTTCATCAGAAAAACATTTACATAGTCAAATTTCAAATCTTTCATCAGCATTTACTCCAGATGATAACAAAGTACCTTACTGAAGTTTAAAAACCTCCTCGCCTTGAACAATATCTCCGATTTACCAGTAATGCAAATAATGACATTTCGAGCACTACGATTGTTTATACCTCTTACATAAACTTGTGTGCAGTGCCACTTTACTAAGTACTTAGTCGCGTGTTTCTTAACTAAAATGGAATGATTACAAAAATACTTTGGTTGCATCGACATACACGTTATAAATAAAGTTCATGAAAATAGAAGTCTCTGAGCTTTCGATATTGCACTTGGGGCAGTCAAACACAGCAAAAACCATCCAAACTAGCTGTATCCATCAACAGCCATATTTGAATCTGTAAGATTGACATGGTGCCATGAAACGTTCGTGGTTACTGTGTACAATAGGACCTCCCTTCTATGACACCTTTTCACAACACCGCCTCTCATACACCTTTTGGGTAAAATGTATTGGTATCAAATGGATGTAGTCTTCATTCCTTTGTGGGACACTCTCTCCAATACGACATTTGTCAAGCAAAAGTTGGTGTCGCTCAAAAGAGGCCCTACAATACAGCACCTCTACTCGACATGGCCAGCGATCTTTCGAACATGAAGCTCTACATATTTCACTTTCTAGCGAACCACGACTTTACTCTACATGTATTCAAACATTACTTTCCCATTGTGTAGACACTAACATTTCACGAACCATGTCCTGGAAAGTTTATTTTACTAGTAATAACATGAGCAAAGTTAATGAAATATCAGTGATTGATTCATTTCACAAATTTGAACCTTACTTCATTCTTTAATCATATAATGCTTCTCTTTCACATTAAAGTGAAAGTATTCTGACTTTAAATGAATCTTACATTAAATACGAAATATAACATCATATTTCCATGTCGACACTGGTCGCTACATCATCCTTGATTAGCCTATTCCGACTGTATTTGATACATCAGAAAATTGATATGATAGTTTCGTCAGTCATGCCATACTCACATTATCTGCCTGACTGACAAACTACATGCCTTTCATTTTTTTGATGTTGCAAACTCACACTAACATCAGCACAAATTTGATACTCTGAATCTATCTATGAAAACCTGGAATGGACATAAAGCTTTGCAAACAAGAAGTCTGGACTGAGGCTTTCAATTTATTCACACCTGATACCAAAATAAAAGACACCAATTATACACATGATAAATAAACTGATATATACATATATTATGTTTTCGTTTGTACACGATCACATAATTTCAGATATTTCTTGAAAGCCTTGGCCTTTCTTTAAAAATATCGTTTCAACAATCTCGGGTATTCTTTTTCCGTGCATATTCTTTAAATCATATGGACACAACATTTTTTGTTCCACCTTTCTGACTTTTGCATGATTGTTGAAATATATATTTCCAAAGGTGCACTTCAAGATTTTGTTTTTCATACACTTCAGAAATCACAGTGCTCACAAAAGTATCTTTATATTATATTCACCTATTAACTAAAATCACAATAATCACAATAAATGCAAATTACTACACATTTTCTAATCTGAAGCATAATTATTTACATTTATGTACAAAACAATAACTTCACGTTTCCGAGTATCTTTACTTTGAAACTTTCTTAATGACATTTTAGTTACTGGGGGTTGCACATTAATGATATACATAAACTGAAAACAATATAACGAAAGAAAACGAAAAAGAAAAGTACGAAAACTAAAACAACAGCTTTACTCTTTTAGTACACAAATTAAAAGACGTAAAAACATCACTGTGTCACACTGAAGACTGAAATCCACATCTATTACGCGAATAGGATACAATCTCCCGGTAGAGATTGCTCAGATTGTTTACTGATGTGGCAGAGACTTTCACAACATGTGAAGCCTTACCTTATCGAGTAAGGGAGAGGAGGGGCATATTTACACATTGTCATCTTTTCCCAGACCCCGACCAATTGTTCATCTTTAATTACAAGCAAAATAGCACCATCACTTAAATGACACGGACATACATGCAGGCACCATGCTGCTTTTACAGTATACATAAGGCACAAATGTTTGCCTATCTAATCGGTGAAATATCCATTTGAATCCATTAAATTGTTAGAAACATCATTACATTTAACGTATGAGCATAGAATTTGTATACGATGTAAATCATTATATAGTACGAAATGTAAGTATAATATCTATTTTTATTAACTTTTGTAAACGGGTTTATTTTAATTGAACATTTTTGACTTTTGTATTTTACATGCACATACGTCAATTGCATCAATATGATAAGACAACTATACACTTGTCCCCGGATATATCGATATTTTTGGTGCGGGGAAATGGCATCGATATAAGCGGGATATGGATATAAAAGGAACAAATAACATGAGGGTCTATTAATTTGGTGCCGAAAAAAAGTATCGATATAAGCGGGATATCGATATAAGCGATATCGATATATCCGGGGAGGAGTGTATTTGAACCAGAAATGATAGAAAAGTTGCCCAAATTCTGTGTCACAAAATACTTCATCTTTGTTGATTTCTTTTACAGATCATAATAACGACGGTTTTGTAAGCGAAAAGGAATTTGCAGCATTACCACCGGGAGAAGTGGATGCAGGATGGGGAGATACAGACCGAGCTTGGCAAGAGGAAAGAAGAAAGGAGTTTAAAAATGTTATTGATCTCGATAGGGATGGGAAGGTCACCAGAGATGAACTCAAGGTAAGGTGGCTTAAGTTACAGGTTTAGTCCCGACAAGTTTAGTGTTTAGTTTCTTTACAATTTGGCCAATTGAAAGTATTAATAATAATTGTGATGTTTAATGATATACATTTCTTTATTTCCGTACTTCAAATATTGTAGACGTATGTCGACCCAAGCAATCCAAACCATGCATCGCTTGAAGCTAAGAACTTGATTACACTTGCTGATTTAAATAATGATGGAAAATTGTCGCTGGAAGAAGTTTTAGATAACATAGACCTCTTTATTGGAAGTAAAATGGTGGATACTGGACGCAATTTCCACGATGAATTTTAAGTTGGTGACATGTAAAGACAATGTCGAAATTACCAGTCAGTTGTGTAAGTCATTTGAAATCGGTCCGACATGCAATTTTAAATGTGTAGAGGTTACCTATACTTTAGCTGGTTCACTTGAAAGGCAATATTTATTTTCATGTTAGGATTACATTTCTCTCTGCATTTTGAAAAAAATGTAAGTCATTTTTCCTGATATTAAAAAGACTTTAGTTATTTAGGGCCGAAGTTAAATTTTTTCTGAGCACTGCACTTTGAAATGTAATCAAAGATTGGATACCCGAAGGGGTCTCTTGTGTGTACAGTATTAATCTATGGGAAGAGATTATGTTAATGTAGGATTGTGGTTCATTTGTGGTTTGGGTAATACATGCAATACAGTACCATGTGGTATTCCGATTTATAAAATACTCTGCTTCTTTTCAAGAGGATGTACTTATTATTAAGTTATTATGTGCTTCGTTTGGTTACGAACCAAAGGTGATAATTTCGATAACCAAATTTTTATGGATCTTAAAAAGGAGGGTTCCTCACGGTTTCTGTTGGTACCATACTTGGATGTGATTATTAATACTTGTTTTATTTATGTTTGATAGTGATCTGAGCATATTGAACTCTCGTAGTTATTCACGACAAAAACTGTTTCGAATTCTGGTATCATTGCCGTGGAATGAATTGTTGCCACAAAATATGGACCTCTCCTCGAGAGCGTATGGAAGGAAATGAGGCATTCCTTTTCTGTGATAACCTATGGTATATTTTTAATGGTAGCAATTTATCTATATTTGGAAAACCGATTAACGATTTCTACGCTTTTTTGGCTGATTTAAAGCTGTGCTTTAAAGCAGCCTATGGAATCGGTCGTGTTATATGCCTTTTTGCCGAATTGGCACACTTCCAATTGACCTATTG
>JBCAUI010456839.1:0-13847 GCA_038406195.1 Haplosyllis anthogorgicola
AAATCCTGGATCCGCCAATGATACATGTATGTATTGTTATTTCAATTGGCAAAAGATGAAATATTGAAATGATATGGACATTACAGAGAAATCGTGTCAATTGCAGTAGGGCCCCAGCACATCAACTTTACACGAAATTCGTATCAGAAGTTTAAAAATGGCGCATCAAAAGCACAGCGTGAAATTCTTTCGTTCTCTCCTTTGTTCGCCTCATTTCCAAAATTATACAATTTGTGTGTACTGGACACTAAAATTAGACTAGAATTTGTAAACATTTTTAGCTGTCTCCATGTACATGTTTGCATAATATGGCACTCAGGACTAATAAATCTAGATTCATCTTAATTCATAAAATCTAAATCAGAAAACCTATAAAGGTTAACCTACTTTTAAATGTGAAAAAATATCAGTGTAGTTTAAGGATTAGAAAAATTTTGTGTGTTCAATGTAGATGAAAATAAATATAAATTGCACTATTGTATATTTCTGGGTTTTTATAATTAAGGGGAAAAATTATTGCTATAAATGCCAGGAAATGAAGGAGAATGCATATCTGACAACAAAATACACCAAAGGGGAGGCCCCAGACTCCACGCCCAGTTTTGCTCGCTTCACTCACATGCCTGCGCTGCTCGCGGTTGGCACTTCGGCCAAATTACAATTTGGGCCCCCCTTTCCCGAATCCTACAGGTCCGCTGCTGCGGATGACCCCATAAGGTTCTGATATAATTTGTGTGTATTGATTAAAGGACAAATTACCTTTTTAAAATCTTACTTTACTAATTTGATAGCTTTTTATCTCTACTCTGCATCAACAAAAACTTTTTAACAAAAATGTAACAGATGTGGTTTAAAGTTAACAGCATAAAGCTAAAGAGTGGCACGCAACTGAATATGCATATTTGAATATTTGTATCCTTGGTTTCATATCCGAGAGTTTTAATTACAGTACTTGAGAAAATAGGCCACTTGAATACAAATGCATCTAATACATTAGTAATAAAGTCACCACATTCAGTCACCTGGTGTTTAAATGGTGATATTTAGAGTAAGCTAATAACAATTTCCTTGAAAGTCATAAAATTTAATATTGCAGTTCAGCACACGATCACATAATTTTTGCCATAAAATAGTCTTTGATCATTTTAGCCATAAAATAGTCTTTTATCAAATATACTTTGTCACCTAGGTCTGTCTTTACTGTGAAAACGCGACTTTGCTGAAAAGCGACAATTAATTCAGATAAGATCTTTTGAGCCGTTACATATTTTTTCGTTAGTGTGCGCAAATTGTTGACAAAAAATGATAAATCAATTTTTGGCACAGGATAAAAATACACGTTTCGTTATTTTTCAGACTAATCAGTCGGAAAACTACTACAGTCAATCTTACCAATAATTTAGTACGAATTTTATTGCCTAATTAGCCTAATTTGTTTCTTTTATAAATTTCTAGTAAAGGACAAAGCGTTAAATGCGACGAGTTAAGTATAATGCATAGATTTATGCCATTTACGAACACCACTTTTATTAAATAGGGAAATTATCGACTTTGTGTTTAAAATTAAGTTCCCATATTGGTGAATAATTTTTGTTTTAAAGTAAAAAATTCAGTGGCAAATAACATATATGCCACATCTGCTACAGTATGTCCTTTTGCTTTCAGTATACCCGTCAATAGTCCCATTTATCTTATGCGAAACATTAAACAACTGTGAACTAAATATTGGACCTGAAACAAAAGCCTAAACACAGGGAGACAGTTGAAGTGAACTGAGAACAAAGTAATTTGTCACCAGAGGATGAAAGGTCTGTTCATGGCTCTTCATTATGGGAATAATGGGGTTTTTCGAGTGAAAGACACGGCATGCTATTCTACTGTCGCCAAATAAACCCAATTTTTAAACCTACAGGTACTACTGGAGTAAATTCAAATTATTCAGTAATGGAGTGGGGCAAACATGTTGTTGAGAGAGGCGGCTCCGTACATAACCGAAATAAACAAACCAGATTATTTTCAAAACTGGTGCCTTGTGAAATATGTGAAGAAATCTCGAGTTGATTGTTTTGTCATTTTGTATCATGATTTCCACTTCAACAGATATGAACTAGTTATTGGCTACATTCTACTTCTGGAAACCATATTTCATTGTTCATGCATATAATGTGTGAAATGTTCGTTTTCTTTAAAAAGACATATGAATCCAGGCCACCAATGAATGAACCATTTAATGGTAACTTGATCTAACGTAGAGACATCCCAAAAATTAGATCCTAACCCCGAGCGACCCACTTTACATTAATATTTCCCATGTAGTTACGAATTTCCATATTTGATTAGAATACCGCCAACCAAATTAGGACACATACATTTTTTTGTCAGAAACAGGAAAGTAGGTCAAAACTGATAAATGATCGTGTTTACTCGTTTTCTATTTTCGTTGAAATTTACATTCTCCGTCAGTCGAAACTATACAATTTAAATGTCGGCTTCTTAATTTCGCATCACATTAGGGATACAGTAAATATAGATAAGAATATAAAGTAAAAATAAGACAACAATGAAACATTTTTCAAAAATACTTTGGAAATATAGTATAGTTTGTCATACTTTATCTTTCATGCTTCTGTTCCCATTGCAGATTATTGTTACAAAAAATCGAGGGTATCAGGTAACATTTGGTGTAGAGGACACTGTATTAGAGGTAATGATGAGTTGTAGGAATGTACTTAAACTGCCGTATTAAATGTACAAATTCATCACCACATGTTTTATGTAATGGCGAAAAAATTGTGACAAGTCCTCAATGCCGTCTTGAAAATGTGTAAACAGGGTGTTATTTGGAGTGTCATTTCACTATAAAAACTTAGATGAATTATTCTCCTAGCCCGAGGCCAAACTACATGACTTTGATTAGCACTAAACAGCCATATATGGACAACCTGCTGGTTTTTACCCCCACCCTGGTATTTTATGGGCCAACTGTAAGTCAGGTCTTTCAAGAAGGCTTCAGATGGTTTGTCTTTTTGAATGCTCTGTAAATGAACAACTACTGGGCGTTGACAATTGAGTTTGGTTGGTGAGTTCACACTTAATTTGATGTCGATATTATGGCTTGACGGTGTAACTGATGAGCGGGAGATGAGCATGCCATTCTTGCTCGAGGGCACGAGCCCCTCCGGGAATGGAGCGTCTTACGCACCTCTGTTCCAGAGATGTTCTAGTCTATGATGTAATTACATTATAAATAAATTCACAATAAAAAGCGTTAGCTGCATGACATATCTGCATTTATAGGTTATGTTGTTGTGTCTGTCCTTTACACATAATCGGGTAGATGCAATCTGTTAAGATAAATTTCAGTCTTTAGATCTTCATCTCATCTCATCTGATTCATCTTTATTTCACCTAAATCTTTTGTAGATCTGTATAAAATCCAAGATAAATTCCTTGGATTATGTCGTTTTTACTGAGCTATAGAATATGAATGATTTTTGGTCTGCCTTCTAAATTTGAATCTGCACTTATTTTCTCCTTACTTTGTACATCTGTGTACACACATATATTACGTGCGTGCATTGTGATAAGTTACAAGCCAACAAGGATCTATCAACTTATTATTAGAAAGATCAGAAAAAAATCATTTTATTCTGCAAACAACAGAATTTCACACTGTGCTTTTTATTCGAAAAATACACTGTCAATCTCCATTATTTTGATTCCATGCTGATGTCTCTTTTTAAAAGGGTTGACTTTCTGAAAGCATGCTTTACAAAACTCTCACGAAATCTAAATTTCCTCATCCTTTGAAACAACAATTAACGCTCCTTGTTTTTGGTTTGGTCCTCAGAGAACTTTTGACCAGGTGCGAGTTACCTGGATAGATTCACACACAAAACACCAAAATACACTCCACACACACACGCACACAAAAATTTCACAACTCATGAAAGAAATTGTCGTTCGATTAGCAAGCGCAATTCCATTTATTTTAAAATTTGCACCTGGATAGACGTACAGATTTTGCCAACAGAAGGTGCGTAACCAGTTAGATTATGACAAGAATTGACAGTGGTCAAGTAAAATAGGCATTCCTCTCCAACAATGCCTAATTTGCTCATTTTGTGTATACAGTGAGTATGTATGCATTACGTGGTAGCCCACTGCGTAGTTGATGGATGCTCAATCACACCAAAATATACCAGAAGTAATGGCATTTGGGAGGGTATTTCAAAACTAATTACACGTATTTTGCATTCGGAAAAACTAATGGACTGAAAACGTATTGCGATGCATTTGCGAGTTGTCAAGTCTTTCTTGACACAACGAAGGTTTTTCTTATTTATTTTGTCTGCCTAATACACGGGAGATTTTATACTATTATTGAGAAAATAACTAAATGACGAAATGACTAAATATTACTATTAGGCCTACAATTTACTTCACTAAAACTGTCCAAATAAACTTTATGATTTTTCGCTAACCTGGGAAGTTCTACCTGATATACCTGATAAAATTGATTTTTGAAGTTCAAATAGTGAGATTTACAAATGCCATTTGACAAAATAATGACAAAATAATGATGAAAAATTCACTATCTGATCCTGATTCGTTTTGTGTAAAATTAATTACATCTCATAGGTCAACATTAAATTACTTTCTTCTTTCTTGTGAAAAGGAGAGGGACAGTATATGTTGTACTTCAAATGTGTGTGTTATGTGTGAAAAGGTTTTTTTATGAATTCGGCAAATTTACGTGTAAATTTTCAAATGTCCTACTCAGCAGCGCTCAAAAAGAACAAGTTTGGATTTTGTTAGGTTTCAGGATTATTATAATGATCATTCAAAGGCATCGTCCGGATAACTCAGTATATTTTTGCCATACCACTAACATGCAACTTGTTCCCAACTGAAATTGGTGATTTTCTAGTTAGATGGAACCTGAGAGAAATAAATGACGGACAACTTCTTGCTACAGATCGCTTCAGATTTAGACTCACTATTGGTATAATTTATTAAATTAACTATAAATCCCAGAAAGGATTCAGTGAAAATTCCACGTACTAACAAATCTACGGAACTCAGAAACTCTCCAGCAATCTACAATCTCATCGCAAGTGTGTTCCATGAATTATTTCTCAAGTTGACAGCAGAGAGTTATTTTTGATGAGAGGAAATTACAATGAAGCCTCTTAATGTAACAAAAACCTCAAATCAATTGTGTTGTTATAAATCTCGTGATTGAGAACACCTAATAATGACTAATAAAAACAATCATGATGGTTGTTTTTCCACCATAATTTGGCTGTAATTGAGAGCTTGGGCTTTAAATGGAAATGGAGATGAAGCTTCTATTAAGAAGACCTATAAACATTGCATGGGTGATGTGCGCAGTATTGCAATGAAGTAAGCCTAATCAGTTGTATGTAGCTATCAGAGCTAACCAACCATTAATATTATTGTGACAGTATAACAAGGATGAAATTTGTGAAAGATCAGCCCATCTGATAAAATGTCTAGCAAAAAGAATCTTAATCTCATCCCCGAGCAACTGGCCATTGATCTTGTTAAGATGATTTTATCCGTTTAATTCTCCGTGAAATAGTAGTTTTATTTAGCTAAGAAGTTGCGAAAACCATCACATACAATGGCAGCGCTTGTATGCTTTTAACATGTATTTAAACTACTTTTCAAATTTTAAAGCACGAAGCAGTGGGAGATTATGTACGAACCAAATTTAAATAAAGCCATCTTGTACCAACGTCAGAAAATTTGAATTTTACGTGTCCCTCATAAAACGTTAAGTCAATTTTCTTCGGATCTTTCTCTACAATTAAAGTACAAATGCCAAGGTGAGGGCATAAAATAACTTTGTGAAATTAATAGCTTTGGTCAAAAAGTTATTGCTGGGAGTAACACTTGTCAAACGACTTTTTAAACTCCCTTGTGCAAAATCACATACGATGCATTTCAGTTAGCAATTCTAATTTTTAGTTTCAATTTTCTTAATTACAGAGTGGTCTGATAGCAATTTCGTAAATGATAGGTGTAGAGATGCAGTTCATGTGCAGTTGATGGTGATGATGACAATACACGAGGCAGTTGCTCACATCGGGGCACAACCTCTTCCTAACCACATACGGGCTCCTCACTTAAGCAGACAAAAAATAAAAGTACGCAAAAGAAAGAAAATATTTTTGTGACCCAAGGGTACAGTTAAAAGAGAAAATCTATTCTGATACGATTTATGTAAAGATTCAAAAATGAAATTTCAGCCAAAATTTAACTAGCATAAAACTAAACAGAGGTGTAGACACGTGTGCGCACAGACACACAGACATTGATATTACGCTTATTCTTTTGAATTTTTGCACCAAAATACGTAGGAATTAATACTCGTCCTTGTAACTTTTTGAAAGGGAATTTATATTTAAAATGTTTTATATTCACTTCGGAATTAATTCGTGTAACCATATATGGTTTTTATTTGTCGTTTTAAAAGTTATTCTTCATTTTAGTAATTATGTACGTTTCCTTTAAATCTTACTTCTGAAAGACAAAGGGGTGGATGGGTAAAGGAGCCCGTGGCTTCATCGCGTAGTCCGGCGTATTCAAATGCATCGATACAAAAGTGACCAATAAAGCGACTAAATGTAAATGGAAACTTTGTTGATTTAGCGAGCCGATGGCAACATTAAGGCTCTAATCAAGCAGTTAACAGGAAAACTACTTGCCATGACACCGTCTTGCCAAAAACAAACATTTTCCAAGAGCAGTGTAACGTTACACAGTAATGTTAATCCAGTGGGGATTAAGCGACTGATTTGGAAAATCTTGATTTGAAAAGCAATTAAAGATGCATTTTATTTGGGGCTATTATCATTTAGGGTGTTTTCATTTCCATGGGATGAGCAGGTTTACATATTGTCCAGGCGCATTCCTGAAGGATGCCCCTTAATTGAACAAAAGAATCATTGAATGTAAAGGTTCATTTTTTCTATTACGTGATAATGTGACACTTTAGCCCCGTGTATGCAAATGTAACTAAACGTCCGATCCTTAAATTTTATTCGTTAAAAATTGCTCTTACAATTTGTTGTCAAAAGTATGCTAGTACATGTAATGTCTTTCTTGATGTGACATAGACTATATGAATATTGTGTCAAAAAAAAGTCGTATTCACCTGCATGCACATTTTGAAATTATTTTATTGGACCAACAAAACGATGACCGTCCTGTCGAAATATTTTTTTACAATCAATGTTTTTATCTTTGAGTGTAATTCTATTCGTTGTAAATGTTAGTTATGCCAACCAACCTTTTTATCCAATAAATCTATTTAAACGGAGAACTTTACTTTGTATTTTACCGATGGTTTCATAATAATTATTTTTACATGTGCGCCAGTACAGATTTTCAATCTGCGACAGAACAATTAATTCTTCCAAATTCGTTTGTTTGTTGGAAAAGTAGAACTCGTCAAGTTCTGTTCCTCACCGGCACACAGGCCACCCCTCTCAGTCAGAGATGGAAAGAAATGGGCGGGGTAACAAGTGGCGGGTACGAAAGCTGATTAGTCAAGACGGTCTTGTCACTGGAGCAGTTTATTGCTCTTTACCTCTCATCACTCGCTCATTTCTTGCCTTTTGATCATAAAGATCAGATCTGCTGATAAGACAAGAACTCCTTATCAGAAGCGGCGTGAAATTACTCACATTATAGCGGCATGTTGAACCGGATTTTCCCCTTAGGGTTTCCTACCCTGCTGCCTAGTTATGGATTAGAAGGTGAGTATCACTTATGTAACACAAATTGATGCAATAATAAATTACAAGTGTCGCAGTTATGCAAGCTACATTATTTAGATAATCAGAACTTAATTTCGCAATTCTATTTAAATTGACCTGTGTTGATAACGTTGTACCAAATTCAAATGAAAAAAAAAGTCAAATAACAATATTAGTTTCTAACAAAGTGTATTTTTACATGTATTTTTATCAAGAGAAAAATCAATCTTCAAAGAGACATACGAAGACGTGTATGTCTTTCCGTATTTCATTTCGACAGTAAAATTTAACGGATAGACTAACCCTTGTATTAAAATTTATAAATAAATGTTAATAAGGTACATCATAGGCTCGAAATCGGATTTTTCTCTAATTTCACCCTTTTTGAAGTTGCAAAATCAATTCTCCAAGGTTGATTGGTCACAGATTAGTAATCAATGTTGTTCGCTTGTTTGTAAACTGAGTTAATCTCATGTGATTAGCTATTTGTTTATGTAACTTGTAGTTTGTAGACAGATTAGCAGTGTGAAATGACTTTGACATGGTCGTTACTTTGTTTGGTTGTTTAGCTTCGGCTCGGCTTTGAAAATGATCCGGTTCCTCCGTGGACCACACATCAAATTGATCGCTCTCATTTCCATTTGATTGACCTTTAATTAAACGCGAGCTACACAGCAAGAGCGACACTTAACACCATAAAGCCGTTAGGCCTTTGTTTTACTCATTATGCGGTATCACGCAGCTAATTAGAAACATAGCCGGGTCAGTGAATTTTAGGCTGTGGTGGTTTACCCCGTAGTGAGATCACAGTCCTTCCCAGTCGTGCCGCACATGCCGATAAGAGTACGGGTGTGCCACTTCCTGCTGATCAACCTGCAGGCAACCTGTTGATCAGGCCCAATCCTTGTTGGAGACCCGCGTGTGTCAGGATTTTCACAGATAGTTGAGAACGTCTAGTGTTCTGTACTTAATTACTATATAAACCTTGAAATTTTGAGTACGTTTCGTTATTTTCAAAACGGATTTTTAAGGGATAACCAGATATACTACACCAATGATGGTATATGGGGGAAGATAATCTACTTTGTACACATCTATGTCATCACGTTGACTGCCTATCAAACCTCTTTGACTACACTAGTAAAGGGTCTCTGGGATAACTACACAAGACTTCGACTTTGTATCTGATTGCCACCATTCATTAAGGAAACAGTTTTTTTTGTGAATTGTAACTGATAGACCAAGGTCTTGCCGGAGTGTTTGAAAAAAAGGTTTATATCGATACAAAAGGAGGAAAATGCAGGGTAGTGGTTACACGTGTGTTAGTAGAACCTGGGATAATAATTGTCCAAATGTTCAAACCCAGTCGTATCCGCAACCACCTTGCAGATCACGAGAAATGGATTACAGTAATATGGAACAGGAGGCTCTATTACAAGGTTAATTTTTTTAATTTACTTGGTTTGCACTCCTCAGTTTTTCTCCAATAGATATGTAAGTTAGTACATGCAGGTGTTAATTGTAGCATAATACATTAATCTTTGCGTCCTTGATTAAGTTACGTCTTCCAGCGGATTGCCTCACTTCTATGGGTTTTTTTTTATTTCAATGCCATAACAGTGTCACAATTCTAGCTTGAGTTTGCAGTATTTATGTCTGTAGAAGAGGTATCAGTGGCGTTAGTTCCCTGGATGGGAACAAAAATGTTCTTCTGAAGAAATAAATAAATGAAGTGCAAATTTCAGTGTATGTTTCACCTGAAGTGTGAGAAGATGCTTGTTTTGTTCTGTCAGACAGACATTCCAATCTGCTTTTTAGGACCGAGTTCAGTCACACCTCCATTCAGCCGTTATTTGCCGTGCAATGTAAGACGGCAACACCTCGATGCCGCATGGGCAAATATTTTCGTCCGTCCGTCAATAGTAGGGAGACCATATGGAAAAAAACCTGTAACATTGACGACTCTGGGAATTTCAAAGCCCTTACGTTCCAGGGTAAAGGGGATATATTTTATCAATTTTTTTCATTTGTTTATGGATTTTTTTTTCAGGCCAGGGCAGAGTAAATCAACTTGGCGGGGTTTTCATCAACGGGCGCCCCTTGCCGAATCACATCCGACTCAAGATAATAGAACTCGCGGCACAAGGGGTCCGTCCCTGCGTTATATCCAGACAACTCCGAGTATCACATGGATGCGTTTCCAAAATACTTCAGGTAAAATCCGCGGACTGGACTTTCCTGCCGTATTCCATTCATGCATACAGGATTGATATTACACAATATTTTTATTTATTCCACTCGTATCACTAAGGATTTTGAACGTTTATAGACCACCAAAAGGTACAATTGAAAATAATAACCCTTATCCTACTGGCAATAACATTTAATTTTCTTTTTCTTTTCAGAGATACCAGGAAACAGGGTCAATTCGACCGGGAGCGATCGGTGGATCAAAACCACGAGTTGCCACTCCGGAGGTGGAAAAGAAAATCGAGCAGTACAAGAAAGATAATCCTGGAATATTCAGTTGGGAGATCAGAGATAAGTTACTCAATGTAAGTTGAATAGATTACCCATGTTAGTTTCTTCCCAATGGGAGAAACATTGGGAACAATAGATTTATGATGTGTTATTGTTTCTTGAATCAAAGTTGTTGGAATTCGTTAATATTTGTCAAGTATTTTCTAAATTAATTTTTTTAAATAAATAAATCCGCTGTGTGTATGAGATGAGGCTGGCCGCAGAGAGTAACAAATCTCATACATACACCCAATTTTTGGAAAAATGGAATTTACATTGAATTTCTATTGTTCGCAAACGGGAGGCATTTCTTAATTTTACCATATTTGGAATCTATGTACACAAAGTACTTTGCCTCCAAATGTTATTTTTGAAATGTAAGAGTAACATTAAAAGCGACATCAGTATTATCTACGTGATGGGCTGTATCGCTATGGCCTATGTTAATTCAGTCGTCCGTTTCACAGGAGGGATTGTGCGACAGGAGCACCGTGCCCAGCGTGAGCTCCATCAGCAGAGTCCTCAGGTCTAAACTGAAGCAGCCAGACGGCCCCGGGGACGACATGGAGGAGAGGGAGAAAAAAGACAATAGCGCCGGCAATAATCCCGGTGGTCACGACGGTTCTAAGCACTCTATCGATGATATCCTCGCCACGTCACCGGCAAAGGATTTGGACTCTGAGGATGAGGGTAAATACTTTGATATTTTATTTAGCACCTCAGGACATTCATGTTATGAATAGAATAATTCACATTAACAAAACAAGATTGAATTCTTTTGCTCCCAAATTTAAAAAGCTTGAATGAAACATCTCTCCTATGTTAAATAACTGTGTACAATTTCTATCTGTGTGGACAGAAATTTCTTTACCTGGGCGGTTTTTCATGAAGGTACATGACTTGTGGGATTATTGTTAATTATGTTTTACATAACTATTCCTCCAACTTAAATGTTATTTTACAAAGGTTTCATACTTATGTTACAGCATTTACACATGAGGCCAAATTTGTCTAATTTTGGTTCCTTCTTTTTTAACTAAATTAACCCCAGTTAGGTCAGTCTACCTGACATAACTATTTTAATGTTTATGAGTGCCCCTTGCCTCCCCTAACTTTAGAAATTCCTATTTCCCTTCATGAAATCAAAAATTATGTTCAGTACAGGGTTTTTCAGTTAGACCTCCCATAAGTCTAAAAATCCCTTCGTGAAATACCGCCCTGGTGCTCGGTAATGAAATGCTTTGCGACCCCACAGAGCATGCGCACTTTCATACAAATCTTGTCAAGAAGTCATTATTTTGAACAAATTTTTCTAAATATGGGAATACCAATGACCAATGCATATCACTGAGACTGAGTAGGCAGCATCACTAAACAAAGCTCAGATGTCACAAGACAAGTGTAAAATTGCTCTTTTAATCGATGTACTCTGACATGAATACGTTATGAGATTCATGACGTCATCTTGTATGAGTTGCTGTGTTAATGGGTAGAGTTAAGCGATTATAAGGTTAAAAGGAAATCAATTGGATTTTGTTTTGACTTGAGTCCGGAATTCTATATTGACAGGTTTTGTCCCCAAAGTCGCAGTGACTTGCCTCTGGAGACCATGTGCACAGAAAAATGTACGTGGAAAACATGAAAAATAGATTTGATCTTAGAACTAATTTACTGGATGCACTAGGATTATTTTTTCTCTCTGTTAGCCAAGAAAAAATGTTATCTTCTGAAGGAGTCATGGTTTCTCTGAATAGAAAGGTGATCGATCATGACAAATTCTTTTATTTGCCCAATTTATTGTTTTGGTATGTGAACGTGTGTCTTTTCCTGAGTAAGAATATTGCATCAAGAACAGATTTTCTTCTGAAAATTCATTTACTGAAAGCACACGTACACGTCCAGCAGTACACAGAAAACGTATCATTTTGGAAATGAAGAGAACAAAGAAGAGAACGAAAGAGTTTCACGCTGTGCTTTTGATGCGCTATTGTTAAACTTCTGATACGAATTGCGTGTACTGACAAAATACTTGATAGTGAATTAACTTGAAAAAAGAAGAATGAATGAAGCTGCAACTGTTTTTATTGAATAAAATGATAACAAAATGTTGCAAAGACCAATAAAAGGCCATTCGAATTCTACCACTTCTGTTTTTGTCTTTTTGCTTTGGGAATTCATTAAGCGCGGATCTGCTTACATATTACTATTAAACGAACATTGCGTGTAAAAGTCATAAAGTTTCACGGCATCCATACTTCTGAGATGACATTGTTCGATAGACTAAAGGTTCCTAGAAATAGTGTGAATTTGCACGAACACAATCATTTGCATTTGAGTAACAAGCAAGCAACACACTATTATACCCCACAAGGTGCAACACGTGGGAGCGCTGGATGTTCAGTATGCTGTGACCGGTTCAGAAATGAATAATTTGGCAGCACAATTTACCTTTTATATAGTCAGACCAATTGTCAATGTGACACTTCTGTTGCGAATAATCACAGTTGCAAAATTTAGCACCTGCAAATTGAAAATGACCATCCCCAAAGAAATTTCTTCTGATCATTACTGAATACTGTAGCCTTTGTTATCCATACAAATGTGTTTTATACGTCTATGAAAAGGGCTGTCGAACAATTTAAAATACATATCTAAAATACAAATTGCATTCATATCACATGATTTCATTTATTAATTAATTTATCGGGAGTTTGAGGAAAAAGAATAAATTTATATGACCAGACTCTTTTTTCAAATTTAAAGATACTTTCCTCTTTCATCCCTGTGAGTCGTGCACTTTAGGTCAAAGAAGTTGTTAATCAGCTTCTAGGTTTAACCTCAAGCTGCTGTCACTGTTATTAGAGAACTGACAATATTCCCGATTAATTTTTCCGAATGAAGCTATTTGCTGACAGTGATCCTCCTGACCAACGAAGGAAGAGGTGTCAACCCATGAGCATGTTTGTTTCTTTAATGTTTTCTGGCAAAATAAAGAATGTTGATGTTAGTTACTGTCAGTGCAAAATTATATGAAAAATATGGCTCCCAAATATTAATTACATTATTACATTACTGTGAGATTTGGAAAAATGGGTATAAGGTATAAAGATAAATAACGAGAGAAATTACACGGGTAGGCCGGGTAAAAAGTCTATCACGCTGATAAAACAAGTCAATTCTCACCTTTAACTCATACAAACTGTACCTTTGTACCTTGCACTGTAACCACAAAATGGCTGCTCAATACATCCCACAAAAAAAAATTCTCCTATGATCCTGTGCTGCTGAACAAGTTTGCCACTCCCAGGAGAGGTGACATTTGAGGTGACTTGGCCTTGGTCTATGCTGGCACAACCCAATGCATGCAGACAGGTCTATCTGCAGTCAGGCCTCTCCTCAGGAGAGGTGGCAGGTGAGGCAGCTTGGCCTTGGTCTATGCTGGCACAACCCAATGCATGCATATTGGTACCGAACCATCTAATCATATTAGAAAATATTAGAATGTGGTGCCATCTTAAATATTTTGAATGGAAACCAATG
>JBCAUI010456950.1:0-13845 GCA_038406195.1 Haplosyllis anthogorgicola
GTTCATTTGCAGCTGTGCACAAAGATTGGTTGATGGCCGTCAACCAGTTTACACCCATCAACTAGTTGATGGCTGTCAACCAGTTTACACCCATCAACCATTTGACACCCTTGCATTTTGCCAAAGTTCGGGAACAAATGGAGTGATGTGTGATGCTGAACGGGCAGAGTGTGTTCAATGTGCACTGAGATCTGAAACCTACGGTTGACCTTGTTTAGTTTTTCCTGCGCTTTTATTTTCCGTATCTTTGTTTTCGCTTAAACAGTTGTCGGGTCAGAAAGTGAAATTACATCATAGTGAGTGTGAATACTCAGAACCCAGCTCACTCGGGTACAACTACGCACCAAGATCCAGGAGCTGTGCGGGGAGATACTCAAAACCCAGGGGTTACACACTTATAAAACCAGGCACCTAGGTCCAGGAGCTGCGCAGGGAGATACTCAAAACCCAGGGGTTACACACTTGTAAAACTACGCACCTAGGTCCAGGAGCTACGTGGGGAGATACTTAATACCCAGGGGTTACACACTTATAAAACCAGGCACCTAGGTCCAGGAGCTGCGCGGGGAGATACTCAATACCCAGGGATTACACACTTGTAAAACTACGCACCTAGGTCCAGGAGCTGCGCGGGAAGATACTCAGATCCCGGGGTGACACACAAACAGAATTATGTACTTAAATCTGCACAAAGAGATGTTCAATACCCCAGGGGGACATACTTAAAAAAACATATCTAGATATTGGGATTGAACGGGAGATACTCAATACTTTAGGGTGACCTACAAGATCTGTCTAGTTTGGAACTAAATCCTTCTGCGGATTAGGAACATTTTCAATACAGTTTAATTGGCCAAATTGCTAATTTCATTTTTGAAAGTTGGAAAACAAAAACGGTGAACACTACAATTGTAAATTTTGTAAGTATGTCACCCAGGTATTATGAACCTACCCGTTTTAAAAATACATGAGTAAAACGTGGTGACAAAACCTCTGCTTTGATTTCTCCCCGTTGCAGACCCTATGTACACGAGTAACACCACACTGAATATGTACATCTTCAGCAACAACAAACCCCGAAACAATTTCTTTGTTCTATTTTTTCTGCGCAACAACCTGCCGCCGCAGTCTCCGAACAAAAGGTGAAGGATCCACCTGTGCGATATAGTGGAGAAGTTAGCCTGCACGCCTGTGATATCCAGCTCCTGAATTTCCTGTTCAGAGAATGAAATTATTATCAATTTTGGAACAATAAAAACTCAAAAGAACAGAGTGGAATTCTTCTGTTCTCCCTTTTGTTCTGCATGTTTACAAATTCATCTGCTGAAATACCCATCAGTTTGGAAACGTATAGAACGAAAGGGCGAAGAAAAGAATGTTATGTCGTGCTTTTGATGCGCTATTATTTCAAAACTGATGTGTATTTCATCCTCTGATCAGAAAAATGGGTCACATGAAATGACCAGATTCCAAGTCAGCAGCAGTGGTTCAGGATTTAGGTCTCAGTTTGTAGGTGCGAACAATAGAATTTTTCGCAGTGCATTTCAATCGATAACAAAACTGCGTAAATTTATATTGTTCTCAAGTAAAAGAAATTGTCTCTTCTAAAGTAGAATCAGTTGAAGTAGAATTTGGTAATTTGCAACTCCTGAATTTTACCTCTCAGAAGAGTAACGTATACCTTCCTGCCGACTTGGATTCCGCAATTGACCACAACAGATCTTTGAGTGGCCAGAAGATGAAATTACATTCAGTTTTGAAACATTAGCACATCAAAAGCATCGCGTGGAATTCTTTTGTTCTCTCTACTGTTGAAAAGGTCTGCACATGTCCAAGTTGATGGGAATTTCAGGAGCTGTGTTTAAAAAGAGTGTAGCTGAACTCGCTATTATACTGTATTGTGTATCTACGTGTATTGTGTGGAGAAAATGTAACGCGTAACTTAACCTCGCTATTGTATTGTGTGAACAGTGAGCATTGTGGAGAAAGCTTCCCACCTGTAAACACCATACTCACCGTGTCTCGGATACCCACTAATAATACAACACAACCCTAACATACCCACCGTGGGTACCTCCCGATTAGTACAGTCACAGATCAGAGGATGAAAACACCATCAGCTTCGGAACATTACATTTTCACGCTGTGCTTGTATGTGCATGAATAGCACAGCGTTTGTTAACCAGAAAATTGCTACACATTGCTAGGAACTTCAGGAGAGACGTGATTTAAAGTTTCTTCCGTTTCGTTTCGTTTTTACGCGATTCTACGCATTAAATTAACAGGCTTATTTCAGCTAAACCAAATGTTTGTAGTCACCTTGCATATTTACGTTTTGGTAAGATTCATTCAATAACGTAAATAAACAAATACTCAGAAACACTTTGATTTCCTTGAGACAAGGCTATTGACAGGTGTCTTTTAGTCGCAAAGTTTTGTTCTTTGTTCAATTGCGAAGTGCGCATTTTATGTGCTGCGTCAAAGAAACCAGGATGAAAAGTATCCGTGAAACGGAAGACATGAAGTTTACGGTTTTAAAGTTTAAAGCACGCCCGTTATAACGACGTTGTACTAAGTGCGTTTAAGTTTATGAAAATGCGCTGTTACGCTTTTTCACTCACACAACAAGCACAGAGCAACTTTTAATTGTGCCCAAAATAAAGGCACGAAAGTATTTCTCACGGACATGAAAAAAATAAATCAGCAATTTAACATTCGTTTCTTACGTGGTCTTTTTTTGGTGTGTAGCCTCTGTGTGTTTTCGTCACTAATACGTTCTTTTTCGCCACTGTGCGGGTAACTATTTTGAGATTTTGAGATATACTTGTCTTTGTATTTAAATATACATACTGACACACAAATCATAAAGCATTCACACCATTGTTCTCACGTTATGATAATTTTATGGGATAATAAATTGCTTGCTTGATCTTGGTGCGGATAAATGCGCATACACGGGCAAAATACACAAAGGCCACACAATCATTGTGCAGAGAAAAGGGAGAAGAAACATGAATTGTCAGGTCGTAAACATTTTTCTCAAGTTTGTGGTTTCTTTACCAACAAAGTTGCACGAGTCAAGGTGTTGCCAAAGTCATTGTTTACCGGTTGTTTTTGTTATTTTGGCACAATTATTGTTGATGCGGTGCACATTTCCAGCTTATTCAGAAGTTTTCGTCCGTTCAGAGGGAAACGAGGCCAAATCTTAGTTTTATAAAAGAGGAAAACACATGTGACTAGCAAATCATAATCTTTGAAAACATTGGAATTTCCACTACAACAACAACGACGAATCATTTATCCCAAATGAGCCTAAAACCGCGAGATCGGTAGATTCGCATGGGTGACTGTTCATGCACCATTGCTTAAAATTGAGTGCGTGAGGTGTCGGACTATCAGAGATAAAAATCCCCAGCACAGAGTCATTCCAAGTCCAAAATAGGGGTCCCAGTGGCCTTGCAAAACGGCTATGCGCTCCAGTTCTTGAAATTTGTTCGATGACCAGAGATACTTGTGGGCTCCGACAGCTTCCATCCTTTATTTACTTTTCTCTTCTGTCTATCGGACGTGTACTCATCCTTCTCTCTTCTGTCTATCTGTAGGATGGCTCTGATCACCAGTGCTATGCAGGACGTGTACTATGAGAAGCGGAACTTTAACTACGACGCGCGGGACCACCGGCACCCGCTGTGGGTCACGGAGAAGCACTTCCTGTACCACCTGCGCAAGGACAAGAACGGCAAACTCGTGTGCAACCGCAACAGGGACGGGCGGCTCATCTGCTCCGCCAGGTAAATTACTCGCCCAGTGGCGAATCGAGGATTTCCCGTGGGATGGGGAAGCGACCCTGTAGGGGGGTGTCACCCCTATTTTTGCCTAAACTAGAGCGAAAAATGCATGAAAATGAAAAACATTAAGAGTGGTGCATGGGTGGGGGTAAGGGACGTGGGCCACTCCCCTTCCCCCGCCCCCGCCGCCCAGATCCGCCAATGTCGTCAGCTGGGAAAAAACAAAGATCCTGAAAGCCAATCAGTTTGGAACAATATAATCACAAGCTGTGCTATTGCACGTTAATGTTACAGAAGCTGACGGAGGAACCAGGTTTTCTCATTGGGGTGGGTGGAACTGGGGGTACAAATCTACGTTCGAAGGGGAGGATCCGGGATTTCTCGTTGGAGGGGCTGCTGTGGTGCCTTTAAGCCATTGCATAGGCGCCCTTCGATTTTTCTCCCAAAAGTCCGTGAAAATTAAAGAAATTTTGGCTGTTGAATTCGGCATGCATTGGCGGCGCCTCTCTTAGATTTGTTAATGGTTCGGTATGAAAATCTGCGAATAAAAAGCATATCAATGAGTTGTGTTCAATTCATGCTAAGGATCACTAAGCCTTACCGAATTTCATTCAGTGAACATACATAAAATACTTTTACCTCTTTTCATTCCTTCCACAGGAGCCTAGCGGACATGTGTATCTACAACTTGGTGTGCGACACCCGCATCATCCAGAAAACACGTGGTCTGTGCCTCCCCACCAGCATCTATCCCATCATGCTCAGCGAGGCTATCTACCAGAGAGAGGCTCACGCCGTCGAGTGGCTCATCTCCACCTGGCCAATGAGAACGCTCAGAATCTATGACATCATTCCTGATGAGGATTATTTAGAAAATGAATACCTAACAGTGCCCCTGGAGGGACATGAGGCCGGATGCCTCGTAGACTGTATCATTCTAGGATTACTCAAACTCCAACCAGAATCAAGACTCAGATATCTAGACTTCTCAAGGTTTGAAAAAGGTAGGAAACAGCTCCAGAATCTAATAACGTCAAACCTAGTTCTAGCTGTCTCTGCCACCCTCACCCCAGATTTACCACCCTCACCCTAGATCTACCACTCTCACTCCTGGATCTACCACCCTCACCCTGGATCTACCACCCTTACCCCTGGATCTACCACCCTAACCCTGGATCTACCACCCTCACCCTAGATCTACCACCCTCAATTACCAAATTCACCTCTGGATCTACCACCCTTACCCCTGGATCTTCCACCCTCACCCTGGATCTACCACCGTCACCCCTGGATCCACAACCGTCACCCTTGTATCCGCTAGGTATGATCTATAATTAAATATGCCATTCTGCTTATCTCTAGATATCGAGAGGAGGTGTGCACATTACCAGAATCTATCTTAACAGCAGATCCTCCTGCAAAGGTAGAATCTTAATTTCGCAATGTATTGTAACGCTTGCTTTACTGTGTTTCCGTTAGACCGGAAGTTGTGTCGGGAGTTGTGCCGTCTGCCGATCCTGTGGATGAAACCGTCAGAGCGGACCGCCGAGAACATTCACGAGATCATGCAGCAACACATAGGTAAGTGTCAACAACAACAACAACAATAACAACAACAACAAAATTAAGTCAAAGGTTCAAATGTTGACCCCAGAAAAGTCCCGGAACGAGTAATAGGTAGAACACTGTGCTGTTTGGAATTAATAATAAAAGTTACACAATGAAAAGAAATGATAGTAACAAAAACTAACTCAGCAGAACTCCAGACACACAACTATGCTGGAAATTCTTTAGTGATCATAATAATTCAGACCTTGAAATGGCCTTGACCTTGTCGGTATGTCGGCAGCGTGTTTCTCACGCAAGATGTGACGTTATAATGTTTACGTTCAATTATATGTTTATTTACAGACGTGAGTAAGGACAAAGTGCAGCGGTTTATAAACCGGATTTCCACGGTTTACTGCAACCTAGACTCAGAGTTCAAACACGGAAAGAAGTTCGGTGAGTAAGAATTCAAAACGTTGTCTTTAGTACAAGTCAAAATAAGGGGATTCAATAAACATTCCAACTAAGCTACACACTAAAAATTCCGTTTGGAGACATTCTGTTATTTGGTAATGTATTGCACGCATCGTGCTGGATACTGAAAAATTGTCAATTTTTGACACGAAAAGTCGGTCTTCGGTTTCCCTTTTTGTGAAAACCCCAGAAAGAATTGATCCGATTTTCCTGCATGGCAGAAGCAAAGCTAGTTTTATTTTCTACTTCTGGGAAATTACCTTTCTTCGTAGTTTTGTGAGTTTTATGAGTGACACTGGTGGAATTACTCAACGTCTGTAAGTGTCAGTTTAAAAAAAACTTTGACCAAACACAGAGGAACAGGATTCAGAGCGATCCGAGATCAATTGGAGGTACCGAAAGTGAAAGAGGACAATCCTGTGTGTCTCTTTCGTCGCTCTGGTTCTGGAGTAAGTTGGATTCCGTCTCATAAACCTCATACATTGCTCTGGTTCTAGATGAGGTTAGATTCCACACCCTGCACTTCATACTGCTCTGGTTCTAGATTCCACACCCTACACTCATACATTCCTCTGGTTCTGGATTCCACACTCTGCACTCATACATTGCTCTGGTTCTAGATTAGCTTAGATTCCACACCCTGCACCTCACACATTGTTCTGGTTCTAGATTCCACACCCTGCACTCATCCATTGCTCTGGTTCTGGATTCCACACCCTGCACTTCACACATTGTTCCGGTTCTAGATTCCACACCCTGCACTCATCCATTGCTCTGGTTCTGGATTCCACACCCTGCACTTCACACATTGTTCTGGTTCTAGATTCCACACCCTGCACTCATACATTGTTCTGGTTCTGGATTCCACATTGTTTTTGAAGGAGCGCAGTCTGAATGTTATCGCTGTATTGAGAATTGCCACTGATGCCTCATTGAGCATGCACAGAGGGCGGTGTCTTCTAGCGCGAAATCCCCATAGCGTGACAAATCCATTGGGTGTTTGTAACGTAGTCTAGGTGAGGTTAGATTTCACACCCTGCACTTCACACATCCGTGACAGGTATAAGACAAGAGGCGGTGTGTGTTGGCAGACAGTCAGACAGAAAGACATGTTCGGTTAAACTCTCTGACTCCAGACCCTATCCGCCTGTCTCTCTCAATAAACCAAACATCCTCAAGATCCGAATGCTAATTTGTCGGGTTTTATCGTTGCCATTCAAAACCAGAGCCATACTTCTCAACCAGTAATTCTTACACATCATTCAGCTACTTTCACTGGCTTATTTTCATGTTTGTTTGAAGTCAACCGACCGCAAAAAGTAAGTGATTCAGGTTGATGGGTGTTGTCGGCTATCTTTACTGGTCCAAGCCAGAATGAAACCAGATCTAGATTCGTAACAGAGATTCGTACCTCGACGGCTTCGTTCTACTTGCTGCTTCAGCTTCAGTTTATTCTGTTTTCTAGACAATAGCAATTCAGACTGTGTGTTTCCCGTCGTTGATCTGGGGGGGGGGAGGGGCTTAGGGGACCAGATCCCCCCAGCCCCTGTTAAACTTGCTTGGTGGCTATGTTTGCCCCCCCCCCCAACCAATTTCTAGATCCGATCCGATTTCTATTGAAGCCTATTCTATTGAAGAACTGCTAGGGTTGAATATTTCATCCTCTGTCCTCTGCTTCCTACACGTATAAAGTGGTGTGAGAACGTGTAACTTAACCTCGCTAGTGAGCTTATGGCGGAACGTTGTGTAACAGTTGAGGTTATTACCCTTTCAGTTCGAACCCCCATCAATCACAGTACACCCGACACTGTGACTCTGTGCACCGGACAGCCTGTTGGCAGGGAGCCCCAGGGCAGCTGGTACACCGTGATGTACGGAGGCAAAAATCTTGGTGCACAAACAACGCATTTGGACATTGTTGTCTATCGAATGAAATTCGACAAGACTAAGTAGTCCTTTGGCATAAAACATGTTTCTACCTGCTAACCTTGTAAACTTTCCAAACAGCGTTTCATGCATTCGTTTTATGTGGTCTACTTTATTTAGGTGGCTAAGACACGGTATACTACAGTGCTGATGCTCCGGTTATTGGTGCTGGTACTCTAGGTACTCAATGATTGGTGCTGGTACTCTAGGTACTCTGTCTGTGTGCAGTGATTGGTGCTGGCACTCTAGCCACTCAGTCTGCGTGCGGTAATTGGTGCTGGTACTCTAGGTACTCAGGCGTAGAATCACAATGTACTTAGCAATCCCTGCTGACTCATATCCACGAGGTCTGACGCCTGGAAATTTCCACTGGATAAAACACTAGTCGGGATGAGATCCTCTGTGTTTCTGAGTTGTTGTTCTCTCGCCGTGAGTTGAGTATCTCCTGAGGCAGACCCCTGAGTACTCAACGGTTCAAATAATTGGTTCAAATGTCTAACACAGAAGTCTGATGCTGGTGGTCCTATTTGAATTGGTTTAACTCTGAAGTTTCTATCAATCTGGGATAGATTTAAAGAATAAAATGTTGCGCTATTGATGTGACTAAAGCAAGAGGGAACGAATAAAACATACGGTTTAGTAGGTCTGTCAGGCATATGGTGGCAGAAAAATCCTTTGCCCTGGTATTCTATGTCAGCATGTCATAATATAATTCAGCCATAAACTCCCCGACTAGGCAGCGTAAAATTCTTTTGCTTCAAAAGTGTCAGGATTTTCTTCCTCTGGCGAAATCCTTTGCGATTAAATAACCTTCGTTTTGAAAAGAAATAAAGTTCCGGTTGCCAATGTAAGAATGGCTAAGTTCTGGTGACTTCATTTTTCCTGGTGTACTGTGAGGGATGTTGGTAGATGTGGTGATTTAAGGGTGGAGCATCTGAGCCCAAAGTGGAGTTCACATGCGACTTACTAATGACGCATCCTTTGATAGCGGAAAATCAAAGAGTCCAAATGAACCAAAATACGTGTTTTCTTTACACGTTCTGTGCAGAACAAATTGCGGATACAAAACATAATAATTGATGGTTATCAGAATACAAATGCACAGTGAATTTAAGGCCCGTCAGGGGCTGCCCCTATCGATTACAATTTTGATTGCAATGATGCAGCAGTATGCATCAATGTCATTTACCACATGTCTCAGTGCATTAACACATGAACGGTCACCCCAGGAAGTATGCACTTATCATAATCACATTGTCACAATTTACCAAATTGAATTATTAATTATCAAGTGAAATAAACCTTCAGTGGTAGTGCAGATCTAGAGGGCTCCCAGAGGGTTTTCTTCACTTAAATATACATGGGATTTTTTGGGGGAGAAATGTTCAAGTTTGATTAAAAAAAATTCAACTTCAGAACCCTAAATCAAGAAATCCCGGATCCGACACTACAGAGCAACATAGAAAGGGAAAAGACGAAACATGTGAAAACAGTTGCTTAGTTACATTACAATAATATCTTGAGGTAAGATGTGTGAAGCCATACGATGCTGAAGTGTTGTTCAGTGTAATGTCATCTATTCAGTAAACCAGTAAAACTTAAACTCTTATTTCACTTTCAATTTTGAACAAAAAGGGGAAAAATGAAAACCAAAATTAATGGCTGGGCATATTCTTAAATTGATTACATTTAGAATAATTCTACAGTGAACCCTTTATTTTATACGACTCAAAAACATGCAGCAAGACGGCATATTCTACTGCATTGTTGATATTCTGATGATCTTTTGTAACACAAAGGTCCGTCTATTGTTCATACAAACACACGAACCATGGGTGCAATGTAAACACGAGGTCACGGCCACCACTCAGTACTCACACAGTGTGCTCACGCGGTACTCACTGAGTACTCACTGTACAGATGGCTAAGTGTCTCGGATCTAGGGCAGCAGATGCTTCCAGGCCCCTGATCGGTGGAGGTGCCAAACATCTGTCAGTAGCTCGGCAGAATGAACGTCGTAATTTCCTTTGGAGAATCAAACTCTAAAACGGTTATGTCTTGGTTTCCCAATTTCGCTTTTAAATGGTCGCACCCTGGTGCTTGTCATTTACATAGAAGAACGTGAATAACACTAGCTAGCTAGCCCTCTTTCCATGGACCGTACAGTTAACTGACATCCGCAGGAACATTTTGGCATAAATTGTTTGGATAAATCGGTAGAAGTGCAATGCACCAATTACTGATGAAATTGACATAGACACAGCAGATCATGAAAATCCTGTCAATTTGAAAACATTTCGCAACAATAGAATTTCACATTGTGCTCCTCAGGTGTGCAATAACACAGCATGAAAATCTATCGATACAAAATTGCTATAATTCTTATCTGTTTAGAATCTGTTTTTGGTTGAAAATATGGAAGAAAATACACTAGTCCACTAGATTTTTGAATGAATTATGTGCCAACCACACATCAGGTGATTTTAAGTTTGATCACATGTCAATGAACATTTGAAATTACATTTTTCTTTAGTAGTTGAAATTGGAAGAAATCCAGGAACTTCACTTCCTTCAAGCCAAATACGAAAAAATGTTGAGATAAAACCGTGAAATCTTTCAACAACTCTATGTAACTACGCTATCTTTCGTTTTCGATTAGGTATCATAAACAGTTCTTTACCATCGTCTATCTGTCTGCCTGTCTCTAAATACTTGTGGGGTGATGGATCAAACCCATACGGTCTCTCAGACAACAACGAAATAAAACTAAACTAGTGAAATATTTGTGTCCCTGATGATATGGTTTCCTTATGTTAGAAACCGATTGTTGAGAACTTGTTATTCATTTCTTATACAGAAGAAAGTTTTTCTCTAATTTTGTTTAGTGGAAAAGACAGTCTTAACTTCTGTTCTTCCAGAAATCTCTGTTGTCAATTGTGCTCTGAATTGAAAATACTTTGCTGTTTTGTTGACCTTGACTTTGGAGATGTGGAAAATTGTGACAAGAGCACATGCAAGCGACAGAGGCGAAGAGACAGAAATAAAAACAATAATGAGAGACAGAAAAGGTAAGACAGACAGATGAAGGTTTCTGTAGTTGATGTATATTGTAGGACCCACCACAGTGATTCTGGACCTGAGGTTTTCTATAGTTGATGTATATTGTAGGACCCACCAGTGATTGAGGACTTGAAGGTGTCTATAGATGATGTATATTATAGGACCCACCACAGTGATTCTGGATTCTAGAAACCTGAGGGTTTCTACAGATGATGTATGTTGTAGGACCCAGCACAGTGATTCTGGACCTGAGGGTTTCTTTTGATGATGTATATTATAGGACCCAGCACAGTGATTCTGGACCTGAGGGTTTCTTTTGATGATGTATATTGTAGGACCCACCAGTGATTCTGGACCTGAAGGTTTCTGTAGATGTATGGTTTCTATAGATGATGTATGTCGTAGAACCCATCACAGTGATCCTGGACCTGAAGGTGTCTATAGATGATGTATATTATAGGACCCAGCACAGTGATTCTGGGCCTGAGGGTTTCTATAGATGATGTATATTGTAGGACCCACCACAGTGATTCTGGACCTGAGGGTTTCTTTAGATAATGTATATTGTAGGACCCACCACAGTGATTCTGGACCTGAGGGTTTCTTTAGATAATGTATATTGTAGGACCCATCACAGTAATCCTGGACCTGAGGGTGTCTATATATGATGTATATTGTAGGACCCACCACAGTGATTCTGGACCTGAGGGTTTATTTTGATGATGTATGTTATAGGACCCACCACAGTGATTCTGGACCTGAGGGTTTATTTTGATGATGTATATTGTAGGACCCATCACAGTGATCCTGGACCTGAAGGTGTCTATAGATGACGTGCCCCTGGGAATCAGCCTGCAGCACCACACTCCATTCCGCTTCTCCTGCCAGAGACTGTGGTTGAAGCACGTTCCAGAGGTCACACTTCCGCCAGCCAACATCAGCAGACTACTCGACACAACTGTAAGTTAAACACATGTATAACGACAGAATTTGTTAGTTGAGGAAAGCCCAGAACAACCGAGCCAACTTGAGAACAGACCTGTGCTAGTGAGTCTGAAGTATAAACAAATAGTTGAGAGTGGTAGAATGTTTTCTGCCATCTCAGTTTTGGACATGTGATACAAATGCCTAATTAAACAGGCAAATAAGAAAAACCTCTATTGTTGATTGCGAATCCAAAATTACCTTCAGAGTACAAAATATACATTAAATTTATAGCTTGTCAGGTGCTGCGCCCTTCAGTTTGACGGGCACCAAAGAAACTAACGTCCATTGACTAAGTACTGAAAGTCCAACATGCCATTACAATATTTTGCCACGTGATAGTGTGATGCTTTTATTTACAACGCATTGTTTGCATTGTAATTATTTGCTTTGAATCTGACAAGAATAACGTCGTCACGTTTTTATCGCAGAGGATCACGCACCTGGAGTTCGAGGATCCGATGTTACCCCAGGACGCCACCAAGTTCCAGTCTCTACTTGACGCGATCCGACAGTGCGGTAACCTGACGGCGCTCAGTATTCCTAACTCACTAGATGTCAACAGTCAACAGGTCAGAAACACACTCATCACAAAGTAAACAACTAGCACAATTGACAAGAAAGATTTTCTCTTAAGGCCTTTTTTTTTAATCATTTGGATTACATTGCACTTTCAGGATTTTCAAAGTGCGGCGATCGGAAAAAAAGATAAAAATAAAAATTGAACTTGGTCCCAAGAAAGCCAAACTGTTCATAAATATCGATAAAATATTTCATATTTCTCAATCGTCTCCTGACGAAACTCGTTATAATGCAAAAATCTTGCCATGTGCATCATGTTTCAACCTCAAATGAGGTTGGTTTTTTTTTGAAATCCCAATTTCAAAGTGCGGTGGGAAATGTAATCCAAACAATTAAATAAAAAAAGTCTAAGAAGAACTCCAACTAATATATAATGAACAATATTCCAGTATTTAGTAGACCCAAAATTAGGCAGCCATTCGGCTTGGTATCAACTGTAAAGAATGCTGGCACTTAAGAGGGCAGCACACAACATCTTGCTTCTTTGAAAAATAAGCTTAATAGACATAATACAGATTTTAACAAAAGTTATAAGTTGCTTATAAATTTATAAGTAAGGACCAAAAGTGCTTGGATTTTGATGAGACCAATTTTAAACAAAGGAAACAAGGTGTGCTGATTACAAAAATTATACTTTCATAAAAATCAATTGATTCCTTCATATTGATCTCAAATCTCAACATTTTATAAATTAGAAATTTTTCACCATATACCGACTTAATGTTATCAAAGCATGCTGTTAATTATTAATTACACTTAATTATTAATTACACTTTGAGTCAACTTTCATGTTTGGGAAAATTTTACGAAATTCCCTTACAGGCAAAAGATTGCCTTCAGTGCCCGTGTCAATCTTAAATTGTGTGAAGTGTTTGTTTTCAATCTTGAGATGGCACATGATTTTACATCGAGATGTAGTACTTTCAATTTTCTTTATTTTGTCAAAAACATAACTTTCAATATCACATTTGTCAGATCCTGACGATTCAGATCTCTGCACAGAGTGATATTCTTTTGGACGTGCACCCTTATGCTTGTAATCGCTTTTCTTTTGATCTCTACTTCTCAATTGAGAACGACCTGATCGACATGTGTTTGCAAAGTGATTAGATTTTTTACACTTGTTGCATGTTTTTCCATAAGCAGGGCACTGACCTTTCTTGTGGTTCCTACCACAGTATTTACAATTGCCTTGACTTCTAGATTGTGATTGGTTGTGAGCACCTTTGTCTTTTGATTTAGACCTATGCCTCCTTCTTTGGTCATTAGACCTCACCTCATCATAATGTTTACTTGATATGCCCAGCAACTTACGTTGTTTGATTTGACTTTCAATTTTCCTTGCCTCCAGCAAAGTTTTTTCTACTGTATCAGTTGAACTGATCTCTCTTAAGAGTGTGTCTTGAATTTCTTTATTAGAAATCCCAAAGATAAATTGATCTTTCAGCATGATGTCAGTAGTATCATCTGGGTACTGACATTC
>JBCAUI010457061.1:0-13844 GCA_038406195.1 Haplosyllis anthogorgicola
CCGAGCACAGTGCTACCTATCAGACCAGCCCAACACCCTGTTGTCTGTCTGATGGCCCAACTGATACTGTCTGAGTAGTGTGCCCACTCAAACTATTAACAAAGTGGAAGCTGCTGTTCTCCCCAGCTTAACCAATAATGTGAGTAGTGGGAGGAGCCCAACTGGAGCATAGTGGGTTCTAGGCTCTCTCAACGCTTTAAATAAGTGCTACAAGAATTAGAGATGGACTTTCCTGTATTATTTGATTTTCTTGTGTAAAATAATTAAATAAATTAAACTTAAATACGTAGAATACGGAAGTGGATACGCGTGGGATCCGGCCACGTTGTCCATACACTCCGGAGACGCGGTGACCTGGAGGTGGAGGAAGCCGGATCTGGTGTCCGGAGTCGGTTACCTCGTGCAGCAGACCGAGACTCCTTCATCCACCGTTAAACATCCAGACGGATTCAGTAGTGGAGCAGCAAAAACTCCACAGGGTAATGTTATCATAAACAAATTGAACTATCATAAGATATAATGTGTGAAAACAGAATAAAAATTTTAAGGTTTTATAAGCACTTTCAAATATTTTCCAGATAAAAATAGGTCCAGATGGACCTGAGCTCATTTGGCATTATAAAAACACAAATATGGCTGCCAAACTAGAAATATAAGTGGCATCAATATAATTTTTACAGGACATAAAGAGGGTATGTAGATGCATATGACTGCAAAATATGAAGTCTGTATCTTTAACTGTGTGTCCAGGAACAAGGATCAACGAAAAATACAAATATGGCTGTCATTTTGAGAATAAAGGTCACAGCAACAAAATTTTTGCTAGGCCTTGAGATGGGACATAGATGCATATGTGTATAAGATATGAAGTCTCTATAGTCAATAGTGTGCTCAGGGTGACTGTGCACAGATAACAATGATGACAACGACGACAGATGACAGAAACTTCATGATTCTGTAGGCTTTTTGGCATATATGCCAAATGAGCCAAAAAGTGGAATCGGGAGTCAAACCAACCAACTCTCACATGTATGGCACATGTCTTAACCATAAAATCCCCTCCCCACTTGTATGATTAAAAAATGCAGTGCTTGTCAGATACTCACATTGAATCCATTGAATCATTGTCTAGCTCAAGAGAATTAAATAGATTTGAGAACATTTGGAAACAAAAGTATTTCAGGTTGTGCAATTAACAATTTTTTCAATTTTCATTTTCAGCTAGTAAGACATGTATTGGCGAGGATTTAATGGCTCAAATGCATTTGAATAGAAACTTACACAATTTCCCGTTAACTATCTACCTAGGTGTTTACAGTTACCAGTTTACCCGGCCCGGTACGTACTTCTACCGGAGCGATCCGGTGGATGAGTTCGGTACCATCATCATGAGGGGCGCGGTGCATGTGGCCGAGAGACCAAGCTCTCTCAGACAAATAAGCGTGTCTGTTCTCGGCTTCAAAGCATTGGTCGAATTAGGTTTGTACACTTTCTTTTCAGTATGTATGAAACGGCCTTATGGTCTTCAGCATGAAATACGCCTAAAGTTCCAATCGCCGTACAAACAAATTTTCAATTTTCCGCAGCAGCAAATGAGAAACGTCGTTTGATCTCTTTCATTAATTTTCTTAATTGCATGGATATGGCTGCATACTGTGTCAGGCAGGTTGGCCGTAAGATGAAGATAAAATATTGCATTTCACTCAATAGACAATATATTTTGTATCTCTCACGCCAGACCCGGGATCCAAAATAAACGAGCCCTTGTGTTTCCAACAGATTCTAATGCAGCACCATCAAACACATCATCCTGTCCTGGAGTAACTGAGACACCGATCTCGGGATGTGATGAGCCCAGCCTCAGCACGGATGACTTTAAGTTTCTGTACTGGAGTTGTGCCACCCCGTCCATCACAGCCATGTCACCGACTCAAGGAACTGCTGTGGATGATATCATCATACACGGTACCGGATTCTCTGAGACCTGTCAGTTGTCTGTTACCATTGGAGAATCCGAGTGTCAGGTTACAACATCTAACGACAGCCTGATAGTGTGTCGTGTAAAGTCTGATCTGGAACCGCAAGTTGCTCTTCCCCATTACGTAAAAGTCTCTGTTAACAACAGAGGCTTTGCTTTAAACCTTATTCGGAATGATGTGAAAAGACATTTTGTTGTTTTGCCACATGTGGCAAATGTCTCACCAAATAGTGGATCTCTGTATGGTGGATCTCCTATCACAATCACAGGCAGTGGATTCCAAGGTGACCTTGAGGATGTAAGTGTTACTATTGGCGACATGAAATGTGACGTCACGAAGATTTCATACACGAAGATACAGTGCAATACGAGTCGTACATTTGAGTCTTCGTACAATGTGAGTGTTGTGATCAGGGCGCGAGGTTTAGATGTCCCAGCGCGATGTACCACTGCAGATTGTACCTACACCGCATCCCAGGCCTCTACACCATCAGTCACCAGTCTGTCATCCACAGAAATAACATCTGTGGATCAAAATATCACAGTCAATGGCGACAAATTCGGAACTGATAAAACAAACGTAGAGATTGACATTGGTGGTGTGATCGTTACCATAGTTACTGTTACCAACACTGACATTATCTTGCAGTCAGGTAAAGTCATAGTCGGTGCACAACCAATAAGTGTAAAAGTTTTGGATAAAGGATTTGCCACAGAGACACCTGGCACTGTTAATGTGATCCCAAACACAGATACTGTGTCTCCTACTCAAGGCAGTCTGAGAGGCGGAAACACTCTGACGATTTCCGGTTTTGGTTTCAAGGAAAACGACACGGTTGCAACTATAGGTGGCGCTGAATGTCAAATAGTAGAAGTGACACCTGTGCAGCTACAATGCACAGCTCCAGCTGGAACCGAAGGATCATCAGATGTTGTTATTGTCTCCAATGAAGTATCTTATCCAAGCATTCAGTACACGTATTCAGCCTCACACACACCACAGGTGTCATCCATTTCCCAGAATGCCGCCAAAACGGCACTTAGCATATCCGGCAGTGGATTCACCGCCAGTGGAGCCAAGGTTTGTGTTGGATCTACCGAATGCCCTGTGACGTCACAAAGCGACACCAGTATAGACTGTAGCCTCGGTCAGCACGCTGCAGGAACGTACCCTGTCACTGTCAACATACCCGGGAAGGGTCTGGCGCAAGGGACACAGACGTACACCTACGATCTTGCCGTATCGAGTATATCGCCCAGTTCAGGTATGTAATAGTCGCCTGCCTATTTTTGGCTCATTTGGCATAGTTGCTAAAGAGCCTACAGAATCGTGAATTGTGTTTTTTTGATAGATTACATTTTTAAGATTTGATCTTGGACATTTTATTTGTATCTATGTGATACCGTAACTTATGTTGTCTTAGTATTTTGATAATGCCAAGTAAGCTCAGGTCTATCTGGACCTATTTTTTCTTCAATAAAAAGAAGTAAAATTAGCCCTTAGAATACCAAACTGTTCATAAATGTGAAGAAAATAAAAACTGTATTCGCATGGGTATGTTACGGAACAAGTCAATGTGAACAATGCGAAAATATTTTGCCATGTAGACTCATGACTCATGTTTACTTTAGGAAGAAATATAATCCAAACAAATGAATAATAAAATTAATGCGGGGAATTGTTGAACCTAGATGACAAAGTAATTTCATGATCTGCACGATCAGTTCAATCGTGCAGATCATGAAATTACTATCAAAAGTTTAACACCCACAACAATTGAATGAGAGCACCATGAATTCAAACTTTTAATAGTAATTTCATGATCTGCCACCGATTACTACAGGAAGTTTTGGAGGCGGCACCAAGTTGACAATAAACGGAGAGAGTTTCGGGTTAGTGAGTGCGACCCGGGCGCACGTGTGTGAAGAACCATGTCGCATAGAGGACGAGATCCTCGTGACAAGACTCGTGTGCAGAACTCCCAGCTTCCCGCTACAAACAAGTAGGTATTCTCAAGCAAGCCGGCGTGGCTGAGTGGTAGTACACTCGCTTCAATGGCGGGATTATACGGACTGCCTTGGTTCGAGCACCACTGCTGCCTACACATGATGGCTAGAAGGCAAGCCTGCTCTATGCATGCTTACAGTGTACACCCCTATTTGTAGAAAAGGCAGGTGTAGCACTAGACTTGACATTCCGGATTACCACACACAAGCAAGAAAGAGTGCAGGCGAGAGACCCACCGTGGCTTTAAAAACCAAGGGGACAGTCACATGAAGTCCAAAACAGGGTCATCAGTGGCCCTAGAAATGAACCGAAAATTGAAGCAATTTCAGCCAGTCATTGTCCGACAGACTGGCCTGATTTTCAGTACATCATCTGACATATCTATGTTTGCCTACGTGGCTCACATAACGCTTAGAGTTGGCTGACACGGGGGGCTCGGGACGAGGAGGCTTTCCCTAGTTTCTTTTAAATTAAGGCCGTCTAATGTTTGCAACCATAACCACGACAAAAGGAGTGGTAATAATTGGCAGGTTTTATTGTATTTCAGCTAATAAGGCATGCAGGGTGAAGGTGGAGGTGGCTGACCAGGTGAAGGAGACGACGGGCACGACCGGGTTCTTCACGTACGACCGCGGAAACACGCCGCAGATCACGAGCATACAGCCCTCATCCGGGGGGACAGGGGGAGGAACCAAGATCACCATACAGGGCTCTAACCTCAGGTAAATACACTTGCTTAAAATAATCACTGAACAAAGAAAGTAAGAGTGACAAGTAAATAAAATAATAAAATAAAATAAAATAATTGTAAGAAGTGCAAGAGAGAGAGGGCGAAATGTGCATGTCATGTGGTGCAAGGATTTGTAAAGAATATAGAAGCGTGGCCTGATACATTAGAACGAAATGTAAGCTATGTAAACTATATGTAAACTATATTTCATAGCAAAATTCCTTTTACATGCTGAAATTTGGGCGTTTCAAAGTGATAAAATATGCCCAAAACATTGGTGTCAATGGAGAATGTAGCAACTCCTTCACAAAGTGCACACCGATCCCTCACATCCTTCACATAGTTCGCCGTTCCTATAAGCTAACTTGACTAAAACGTCCATGTGTGTGAGTGTGTGGTTGGGCATGTGCCCATGCCAATGTCCATGCATGAAGAAATCCAGGAGTTCCCACTGTACATACCTGTAGAAAATGTAGAATTTTTTCGTACCAAAGCCATTGTCAGAATGAGCGTGCATGCAATTACTGGGGGTTTTTGTATCAAGTTCCAAGTGTTATTTTTTTTCAATAATGAAAATAGCTACTTTCTTCCTAGGGCTGGTGTACTAGACGAGAACAATGAAGTGTAAGTTTTCCCTTAAACTTCTCTGACGTTTTTTAATCCATTAAGTTAAGTTAGTAGTGGAGTGGTTAGCACAAATTGCTGCAGCATAGACAACCCGGATTCAATTTCCAGACAGGGCAGAACATTGTGTTGTGAATCAGTTCATCAGACCAAGGTGTTTAATTGATGCTAGCCATAGAAGAGGTTAGAAACGGATCGTTAAAACTTCATTGTAACATTTTATTTGGTATTAACCAAACGCCCTTTGTGGGAATGTAGAATGACACCTGGTGGTTTCTAACGTGGCATCCTGGCTGGAAAGGTAAATGATGTAAGCGGCAGGCCACTGGCAGATCCATGATTCAATGGGAAAAGTTCCTGCTGTAGTTGGCACTCACCTCGGACGCCCCCTAAATCCGCCAATGGCTATAGCTGCTTGAGCTGGCAATAACTGTGGTATATCAAGTTTGTTGAATAACCTTAACTTCGTAACTATCTCTTTGTGTTAATGAAACAGGAAGCTGAACGCGTACGTGATCACGATCGCTGGCACTGTGTGTGGAGACGTGGAGAACTCTGACGTCAGTGGGCAGCAGATGACGTGCGTCACGGGAGAACACAAACCCTCAGAGTCCGCGCCCTTCAGGATGCAGTCCGGAAACGTCGGATACGCTATTGCTGTAAGGACTTAGTAAACTGTTCCTGTCGTTTTCGTGCATAGTTTACTCGATCGAAAATAAATAAATAAATAAAAGAAAAAGAAAAATTAAAATAAATGTAATAATGTATGCATGTAATTTATATCTGAGTGTCCTGAAACTTTTCCTTTTGTTTCCATTTCCTTTTGTTTTCAAATTGGCTGCTTTCTACCACTCCCTTAGGACATGGCCACATCAAGTTTTAACTTTGGCTTCAGCATTGAAAAATAATTGGATTTCAAGATATTGTCAATGGTGGTCGCCACACAGAGCTTTGATGCATGGTGTGGCCGCTCCATTAAAATAGACGAAAGTTCAATCATTCAGGTAATGCTTAAGCCAGAACTGGAGCTAACGCTGGGTGTGGTACTTTGGACATCCTTATGTTTTTGCAACATTTCCGTATAATTTTAGGATGGGGTCCAATTTAAATACATAGACTACTGGTCGTCACCCTTCACGTGGGGAGGAACTAAACCCGTGGAAGGAGACTTCGTCGTTGTACCTAGTGATATGGAGCTGATACTGAACGAAAGTCCTCCTCCTCTTAAATTTATACTGATACAAGGTAATCGAGATAATACTTCAGAAGTCATTCTTCATCGTTTGGTGGATCTAAGAGGCACTGGGATTTTTGTCCGAAATGTAAGGTTGCCCCTAACGAAATTTGCGACCTTCATGTAAAACCCTTGATCTGTCAATACAAATGAGTAAGATTATTATTCAGTAAATTCGTTTGACCACGTTGTTGTGTTTTCAGGAGGTAAACTTATATTTGACAATCAAGATTTACATCTACAAGCAGAAAATATCCTCATCAACGACGGAGGTCTTCTTCAAGTACGTTGTGTCTGACAAACATTACCGTATCAAGAAAATGGAAGAAAAGATACATTGAAATTTGTCATGGACGGCCACATTTTAACAACCACCCCACCATCCCTGCCGCACAATAATACCGCTTTCCTTAACTCGGACTTGTCTTTGAAGACTACAACCCCACGGATAACCACCTCGTCTTCGAAAATTAGGGTAGTCGAACAAGACAAGTTTCACTGTACCAACTTAGTTTGTATCCATTTAAATTTAATATACTGCTTCTAAAATTCACCTGGTGATTCCATTGTAGATTGGTACAGAAGAGGCAAAGTTTCAGGGTAAAGCTACGATAACAATGCTCGGACATGTACGATCAAAAGAACTGCCGATTTACGGAACTAAAACTCTAGCCGTTAGAAACGGATCTTTAGAACTCCATGGTAACGTTTTATTTTTTGCCATCAAACGCACATTGTACTCAGAATAGAAAGTTAGGGTCAAGAGTGATACACAGTGTTTAGATGACTGCTCACGCCACAGGGATGTTATGAATCCCTTTTTGAATGTGAGGGATACATGCAGTAACATTTGCCAGTAGTGCTGCAGTGCACACCCTGCTAGAGGACACTGTAACAGCAGATATATGATGGGCCAGTGTAACTAACAGGGAGAATAAGGGCACAATAGAGAGTGGGGTACCCACTAATGATTAACACAGATCGCAGCCAATATGCCAGCTACAACTTATCTTTACCATTAAAATGGAGTGCGAATATTGAGGGCGTAAGGCAAGCTAATATCATGGCAGCATGTTTTTGACTCTCCTGCATGGAGTTAGTGGCACTTGTGTAGCATGGTTTTCACTGTGGTCGCTGAGCCCAGGAAGTGTCGTCAGCGTTGTCGTCGGGTTGTTGCAAACAAGTGGGTTAGCAAATGTATTGCTGGAAATGGTCCGAAGACACCGTTTAAGCATTGGTGACCCCCGTCAGCAACTTTACACAAGTGCCTGGAAAGTTCAATTGTCTCGGCGAGCCCTCGAAAACTGTCACACAAGTTCCACCAATGTCTTGGAAGTGCATGGTACAGGCAGACGGTTTGTTTACACAGGTAGTCTCCTATTGGAGAGGGGGGCGACTCTAGTTGTTATTATTTTGTAGGTACGAGCCCAACAGCTACATGAAGGTGTAGAATGTGACCAGTTAATCATGATTTCAGGTAGAGAATTGTCGGTAACCTGGAGTCACCTCGCTCAGACGGCTAATGCCGGAGACACGGTGATAGTTCTACAAGATGACGTTGGAAACATCTGGAACGTTGGAGATCAGATTGTCATAGCAACCACGGGTCACAGACATACACAGGTACTGGTGATCGTAATCATGTTTAGGAAATTTCTCTATGCGATAAGTGTGGCTGACAGATGCGCCCTGGCTTTAACACCCACAAGCAGAATTTCACAGATCAATTGGAAGTACCACATGATAACACCATAGATGTCCTTACTAAAGATGGAACATTTTTATTCTTCTGTCTTATAACGTTGCATTTGCAAATGTAGTTACCTGAATAGAGTTATAAGTTACCAGTACATTGATAATGAACAACCTTCTGTTGTACAGAAACAGAATGAAGTTCACACGATTGCGGCGGTGAGCGGAGCAACAGTAACACTGAACTCTACCCTCCAGTACAAACATCTCGGAGAAACCGTGGAACTTGCTTCTGGTAAGAAATATTTAAATTCAAATATACGTATGTGGACAAAATATTTTCGGCCGCAAAATCACCTGTGTAAATTATTGTAGCCCATGGGGTTTGCATATCACAAAAACTTAAACTTTTTTGACATAATGTCTGGTAAATTTTGATGTCAAAGATGTTTTTATTCATTGAGGGATTTACAATAAGGAGGATTTCCCGCCCGTCTCCGCCCCCCCCCCCCGAAAATAGTTTTAGTTTAGATTCGCGACAAATATTTGCTCCGATGTTACAAAATTGGCTACGATCAAACATGTTGTACATAGCCATTTCCATAACATTGGAGCCGATATTTGCGCGAATCTAAATTGAAACTAAAACTTATAACAAAAGGGGCGGGAGTCCCTGAATTGATATCAAGGAAACTTCGGTAGATATATTTACGCATTACAGGCTACAGTTTGGAAGCCAGAGCAGAAGTTGGGTTGTTGACGAGAAACATCGTGATCCGAGGCAGCGACAGTGCGCAGTGGCACGACAAGATCGAGGAGTGTCCGGAGGGATTTGACACAGGTAAAGCAGCATTGCAAACGAGAGAGATGACTGTCGGTGCACAAAGCCTCATGCCGTATTTTTAACCTCCCTGCTGGGTGGCTTTAAACCAAAAGTGACCTCTTAAAGCTTAAACTACTATTACATAACAAGAGGAGAAAACCACAGATCCTTCTTGTCAATACAGAAAGCCGAAATGTTCTCTATTGGGTATTCGGCTCAAAGAAAAGAAGTCATGTGTTCTTATTTCCAAATATTTATTTACACTATATTACATATAACAAAGCACCAATTCACATCTAACATTCACTGTACACTTTATTTACACAACACTAGTATAAAGAGAAACAAACACACACTAATAACAAGTTAAATTTCATGAGTTAAGTTCCTGAGGGAGAGACAGTCTTAACTCTTACATGCCGACATTCTTCATTTAAAGTCAGTGGAGTTTTATTAGCTTAGAGAAGAGTATTGAAGGCTTTAAGTCCTTGATATTGCCCCAGTTGTGTTGTCTTCTGTTCTTCACCATTACCAACCATTGCGTACCAGCCGTTCAGATCCAGAGTCTTTGGGGTTGTGATCATGTGATCTCTGACGTAAGATGGCGGGGAATTTGAAATTGGGGCAAATCCATTGCTGAAGGAAGTTGTGTTTCTACTGACGCAATCACCTCCAGTTGTGGGTACTGCATGGGTGGGTGCACAGCTGCTGTAAATAGTAGATTCTGTGCTCCATGGATGAAAAAGATTTGGCATCTGAGGTGGCTTAGGGTCGGTGGGAGATCCAGATGCGTTAGAAGCTGTTGGAGACACGGAACCAGCTGACTCTGTGGAAGGACTACGCTGGCTGTTGTTCTCAGATTCACTGCTGCTGTTGCTTCGGTGCGGACTTGCGTTTTTTCGCATGGCCTCTTTGGATTTTCTTCCTCCCTTTGCGCTGTAACCCAGTGACTTCGGATCGACGTCAGGATGGGTGACTTTCATGTGTTTACGCAGGCTGCTCGGGTGGGTGTAGGACTTGTCACAGTTCGGGACTCGGCACTCGAAAGGCTTGTGGTCGGTGTGGGTCATCGTGTGCTTTTTGCGGTCCGAACTGTTCGGAAAGCGACGGTCGCAGCCGGGAAACTGGCATTTAAACGGTTTCTCACCTGTAAATAAGTAAATAAATGTTACAAATAAAACGTTTATTTTTAGCTTGATTAAAAAGCCATTGTTATTATTATTATTTTTTTTTTAAACATTTTATATTGTACAAATATCTGACACAAAGCTGCTTATTCATTGAGCTGAATGCCCTCTATCGGGCATTCAGCTTTCTGTTTTCACCAAATTGTAGCTTTGATTTCTGACCCAATTTCTGAAAGTTCTGGCAAGGTGCCAAGGATGTCACAGGTCACATGACAGACAAAATGGCGGCATGAAGCTTGGTAGCCGACAGGTTATCTCCTTGTTGTACATATTTACAAAGATGTTATTTTGGCTTAGTACTGACCTGTATGAACTCTTTTGTGGATCTTTAAGTTTTCGGCTCTCGTGAACACCTTTCCGCACCCGGGGTAGGGACACACAAATGGCTTTTCTCCAGTGTGTACTCTGCAAAAATAAATAATTAAATATTTAACGTTTTATTAAATAAGTTTGTGCATCTACCGAACCAAAACTTTTAAATATGTTCTTTTTTGTCAGGAAATAATTAAGTTTGTTAAAATAATTTGGAATTCATAATATTTACAGAATTTTCAAAGTGCAACTGGATATATGATCGAAACAATAAAATTTTAAAAAGCCTTACTGTAGACTTGCAACTCGATGAACATAAATCTACTTACCTGATGTGATTGATCAGCTTGTACTTTGCTTTGAACGTTTCGAGTTCTCTGTCGCACCCCTTCCAGTAGCACGTGTGGTCGTCATTCTCAGCCCCACCGACGTGATCTATGGTGATGTGCGTCACTATCTCGTGCATCGAGTTGTACTTGCGGCCGCAAACCTTCTTCGTCTCCACGTCTACCCACTCACAGAGCATGTCCTGCTGCTGCAGGGGCATGGGCACAGCAGGCCGCATGATGTTCAGAAAGTTGGCGGGACCTGCAGGGTAGTGGTGGTGCTGGGCAGTCTGCATACCCTGTGGTGGGTAGGGGTACCCCGCTGCAGGCCCAGCAGTCGGATACTGTAAGCCTATGGCAGACTGACCAGGCTGCATATGGTGATGGTGGTTGGCAGTAGGCATTGCTTGAGGAACGTTTCTGTTGTAACCGTCAATGAAGCTTTGCGGTCGCATATCTAGGTGTGACGAAGTTGTGCCGTTTTGTCCGGAGACGGTACTCGGTGGAATCAGTCCTGTCGAAGTAACCTGTAGAGGAACACTGCTATTCTGCATTCCATACAGAGTCGTATTTGTCCCTGAGAAGCTCCCTGGGAGAGGCCCCTGGTGAGAACCTCCCGGGAGGCCTGCTGGAGACAGCCCGCTGCTGGCGGCCCCTCCTGCTGACAGACCCACAGGAGGCCCGTGGGTGTCCGAGGAGGTCCCCGCCGCAGCTGGATGCCCGTAGTACATCATCGCACTGCTGGTCTGTGGTCCGCTGGGGAACCCCTGGGTGGGTTGGGGTGGTAGTCCCCCTCCTGGAGGGGTAACTCTACGGTTAATAGAAGTAAAGGCTGAACTCTGTCCAGAGCCTATCCCAGCCGGAGCTGCACCATGTACACCAGTCAGTCCTCTCTCTCCGAGCATTGGGTGAGCTCCCTGTGCATAACTGTTCAAACCCAGTATTTGATCCATCTTGTAATGTGAAGTTTTAAAATGTATTTATAACAAATTTCTTGTTATTTTAATGACCAAAACATGTACTTCCCTATGTCGTGCAAATATTATTAGCACTGTTAGACTGACCACATAGTGGGTTATCTGACTCGTGGTTTCATGCTTGGATCTTATATACCAACTTAGAATTTGGTACTTTAGAGTTGTGGGCAAGCATTTTTACAATTTTACAAATTCCGAAAACGATTTTGACTTACGCATCATTGTAAATTAGCAATAGTTTTTGCAGAGTTGACGTTGAATGTTACAATGTAATAAACTTCCTTCACACGTTCAGCCCGTGCAGAACAGTGATGTTTCGGTGGCAGCAGGGAACACTACATTTAACCGAGTGTGATAAAGGTCTTGCCGCGCATGAATAGGATTCTCTAACAGCTTGGCCGGTTGTAGTGTTAAGTGATCCCTCAATGTGACATCAACACATTTGTACCGACCTCCTTTAGGAACCAGTGGGGATTCAAAACTTACGACAAATGATGATGATGTTTGATTATACATTACAAAAATTATATACTAAATTGTCGTTTACAGTTTAATTATCATGCATTTTTTTTTAAAATGAAATAATTTTTCACCATATTTTCTGTACATTAGCACTTTCATAAAATTTACTTACATAAAAAATTTATAATTTACTTAAAATAGTTTACAGTTTAATAATTACCACACACATACTTGGACTTTGGAGTAATTTGTTTTGTGCACATATATAATTTGTGTGCTCTTGCATAAAAAGTTACATAAATAAAAACAATTAATTGATAATTTTTTTTTCAAAAATAAGGAACGTTTCCCTAAATTTTTAGTGAGCACTTCAAGATGACCATCCCTGTCAATTGTCCATTGTTTGTAAATATAAATACCGAATTCACTCAAATTATGCAAGGGCGTGCCTTTACTAAAAATCTTGAAATACCAAATTTGAGTGGCACCGACATCTGATTCTCCTTCGTTTTGTCAACATAGAAACATTTATTTAATGTGCATCAATATTTAAAACATCTTCCATAGTGGAAAAATTGATATTTTATGAATTTCATCAAAGACTAATTTATTTTCGTTTCAAAAATTAGGGTGCCATATTTAAAGGGAATACTGTGTAGATATTTCATGACTGATTTCCTAAAATTCTAAAAGACAAGGTTTGGGTAACGCAACAGCCATTAGTTAATTTAAATTAAAAGTCCAGCAATTTTGTTCGAAAGGGTATTTATTTCACCCGAATCTAGTATTTGAGCATTTTAAGTAGATTAAATGGAAGTAACTATGAAACGGATAAACAAATGACGCAGTGTTCCTTGGGCCAGACCTTTTTATTTGTTGGATTATGTATCAATGGAGGAATTTTTTGAGAGTCATTCAGTAGCGATCGAAAGAAAGAGATTTTTGCTGTACATTTTTGTATTTTTGATTAATTCATGAAATTGAAATATAACTTTTCGGATCTTTGTTTGATGGGGTGAAGGAAAATGATTATTTTATGTTATTTGGGCTGAGATTCATATGTTTTTACAATTCTTGATTTCTGGGAGCGGCGGGAAACGTAATCCAACAAATAAAAAAAGTCTGGCCAAAGTTTTTCACAAATTTGTTGTTGTAGGAGAGTTCGCGACTCAGACGTGTTTCCAGGGACGGTTCGGTGAGGAGATCGGGAGCGACCAGTACGGCGCACAGATCATGATACACGCACCAAGACCCAGTGAGAACCTAGCGCAGGCTCACATAGAGTACACCGAGATCACATACGCCGGCCAGGCCTTCAGGATGGGCAGATATGCAGTATGAAGCTATTTTACATGAAGAATAACATTGAACATAAAATCATGTCAGAACTTTAACGCGCATAAAATTAACTAAAAAAATGCCAATGCGAATTGGTCACAGAGACCAGCTTTCAAATTTATTTATCCTTCCCATTGGCGGATCTAGGGGGGG
>JBCAUI010457172.1:0-13844 GCA_038406195.1 Haplosyllis anthogorgicola
GATGTTATGTCAGAATAGACAATCTATAAAAGCTAAAATCTAAAAGTTACTAAAAAGCTTGCATTAGTCTTGGACACTAGGTCAGCCTTCCCCCTCCAGACTATTTGCTCTTACCAGGAATTGGCTGTTCCCCCAGGCAAATGTGACCTCAATTAGACTGGTATACCAAGTAAAGCAACAATTTGGCTTCTATTTTCTAACCAGAAATTAGCCGGTACTGCAGTCAAATGTTTGACCCTGGTGAATGAGTCCCCCCAGCCTAAGTGCCTTGCCTGCCTTACCAGTCTAATTCTTATTAGATTTTAGAAGGTTAACATTGCAATGACCTAATAATCCAGTCAAGTTTACCACACCAAACGTTAACAACTACATGGTGATTGCTATAGCACAGCTGAACGCTTTCAGCTGTGCTAAAAAGGGAACGCCTTTCTTTTAAATGTAGCCTCCCTCAGCCCCCTACTACTATAACGAATAGTGGAAACAGCATATTCATTGATTCCTAGGGGAGTGAACATTTCTTTCTATCAGTGAGCGTGTAACGTTATGTTAATATTTCTTGGCAATATTTCTTAACGCTGTCGGTTATAAAAATCACATTGTTCCTAAATAAAGTGCAATAATTATGCATATCATATACGCAAGCAATAGATCCACCCAGAGTCAGTCCGAAACAGCGGGTACCAGTGGCTCCATGAAATGGAACTCGGTCCAACAAAATAAAAATAATTGCCACATCTAATTAAAGCACCTCTTCTAGAAATTAATTACTCGGAATAATTAAATTTTGATCCACTCGATGAAATTACTTTCACAATGCAAAATGATATTAAATAATTTTTAAGCAATTTGACTTATTTTCGTACATTTAGCTTTTCTTCGATAATCTGCTTTTCATTAAGCAGAGCATTCATACTAAAATTGGTCTCAGCTCCCGGCATTTTATTTACAATACGACGACAAACCAACTAAGTCAAATGGATTTTTCGATAAATAATTTGAGACAATAAATTTATTTTCGGAAGAACGATAATAATATACAAGTATTCTTTGTGTATCCGAAAATCGAATTCATGGCACGGTACTGTCTTGAAAGTATTACAACGACTATACTACATGGGGGCCGCAGATGCTGTGGTTTCAGACATCATGGACCTCTCTGCCGAGACACTCTCCAACTGAGCCGTGTAAAATCCATTAAAGTCCAATCTGCAAAATACAAAAGGAAATTTGCTCTGAATTTCAGTGCAGACAGACAATTACTGTTTACAAAAGTACAAATGTCAAAGTAACGGCAAACTTGTAACTTGATTACAATTCTGCAGGCAAAGCAAAACTTATGACTGTAGTTGTGTGCATCTGTTACATTATGTACTGCACTAAAATCTCGGGACTAATTCATTTCTGTGCCAAATTTCCATTGCTGGAAGATTAGCTAACCAAAAGCCTGCAACAACAACTCAAAATAAATCTACTTTTACAGAACACCCACACGTCTTCCTGGCAACGTAATCAAGATAACCAGGCCACCTAAATATACACTTACTGCATACAATTCGGAAGAAGTCATTTGGGTACAATAGAATAACGTTTATCGAGGACAAATATTTAAATAATATGTATTAGCCCTTAGGTCTAGTTTTTAAAGGTTCGCCTTACGTCAGTATGTAACGTTTTCACATGTGAAACGAATCCCTATTCAAGTAATCTCATAGTTTACTTCTTTTGAAGATGTTGCAGACATTGTGCTAAGTTTATTTCCTAAAGATAGACCTTCAAAATAATAGCACTTAGGCCGTGCTTATCTGTACAAAATTGCTTGACAATGACGCCGAACTTTCCACAATATTTACATCTGGTAACTCTGATCACGACTACTGGGCCTGGCTGATACTCGTTCAAACATACACTACAACTTGTTTTTAAAAAAAACAAAAAAACATTAAAAGCTGACATTTATAAACGCTAAACGAAGCCGATATGTGGATAGGGCAACCGCGATAAGACTGTGTGCAAGGTTTCATTGTTTCTCGGTTTACCTACAACTATTCCTACTTAATTCTCTCAAAACAGAAGTGACAATGTCCAAGTGTCTGTCTGATGAGGAAATTATGTATTTCCTCAGCTGCACAGCCGACCAGAAGAACTAATTCACGAGGAGGGGAAGGCCTGCAGCATTTGGCAATCGAGAATGTAGGCTTTGAATCATGCCCTTACGTGATCGACCGTGACAAAAAGGTATGAAAAAAGAATGCGTCATTTGTAACTCTGTCATTAAAATAATACACAAATAAGGTCGTACGCATCTAATCCCGCTTAGCATCTTTCATACCTCTCTGATATTTGTTTCAGTCTCGTGAAAAAAGAACACCAATAATAACAACGCCAACAACACCGACGACAACGGCAAGACAGACTGATAACGAACTGATCATGTTGTCGGCATAATCATCCTTAATGGCATTAGTGACAATTACAATACATCATGTGATCCTATTTTTAGACATTGACTTTGAGAGTCGAAATAGCCCATTCACCCGAAGTTGCGCATTATGAACAACACAAAATGCAATAAAAATTACCTAAATTATTTTTTTTACAATCCTGACAAAAGGAAAACAGTGAAAACTGTTCTGAAGTCAATTGCGCATTTGGAAGTGTGCTAATTTGCCCAAAATATGAGTAATGCGAACTGATTCCATAGGCTGCTTTAAAGCTGAGCTTTATCGTAAGGGTCTCTTTATTATGTGAATGAAATCTAATTTACAAAATTTACAGCTTTGCTCAACAGGGTTATAACTAAAGCTGTAAAAACTCACTACACGGTGTATGACTGTTGCTCTTAAATATGCCTTTGTATTCAAATTAAGGTACTCGTAAACACTGTTGCACCCAAAAGATCTGGTAAATAAAGAGTTTGTCCCGAAAAGGCCAAACTGCTCCATAAATGCGAAAAGAAATAAGCTTCAATTGGACGCAAAGGCCAAACTTTCCTGCTGAATTAAGAGTTATATGACAGTTTATCTAAACTACAAAAAGCTGCAGTTCTTCCCTCGACGTAATTCTAAACATAAAACACCAAAGCCAACACTTACTGCAGTGTGCAAGTTGACAACTGATAGGATTTAATGCTTACTGGGCGGATAAAATCCAATTTACTTATTACATAACAGCAGATATACTCTAAATAACATTAGCCCAGTACTGAGATGAAGCTGTTCCTTTTTTCTCGATTAATGTATATCGCGCATCGATTCTAATCATTGATAGTTCTTCAGCTTCCTTGAAATTTTTAACTCACGTTCTTAAAATGTAATACTGTAATAGTATCATAAAAGTGCTGGACTACAATGAAACTGAAGACGTAAATTTGCACCTATTCGCATACTACCGCTAAGATGACAGCTCTTTACATTAATTTTCATTAATTCTCAGTAATGACTTCAGTCTTCCGTACATAGTTCAAAAATTGGTTCAGATGGACCTAAGCTCGTTTGGAATTATGGAGAAAAAAAGACAATACAGGTCACAATATTACATTGGCACAAATAAAGTGTTTAAGTAAGACCAAATCTTAAATATGTCATTTATGAAAAAAACGCCACAAATATGGCTACCAAATTGGAAATATTAGTGGCATCAATGTAATATTTACTAGAAAAATGGGTGGCATAGGTGAAATATAGGTGCGTGGCTGGTAATTTGAGAATAATAGTTAAAACAACATAATTTTTAGTACGCTTTGAGAAGGGACATAGGTGCGTATGTGGGTAAGATATGAAGTTTCTATGATCAATAGTGTGCTCAGGGCAAGTGTGCACAGAAAATGTCGACGGCAGCGATGCCAACAATGACGACGCCAACGACGACAACTGATAACGGACGACGGACAATTCATGATTATGTAGGCTCTTTGGCAATTATGCCAAATAAGCTAAAAAGGCAATGAACTTTCGCTGAGTGTTTTCCGTTCCCAAGAAGTTGTTTGTGAATATTAAAAGAAGCAGTTTTCTGAACAAGACATCGGTACAAAAAGTCGTATCCAGAACAAATTATTTTTCTTCGGTTTCCATTTCCAAAAACGAAGAATCCATTTGCCATTAGCTTTTTGCAGACATTCTGTAACCGCTATTTACGTACGAGTTCACTTAGGCAAATTCTTCTATTTTCATATTCTTAGAATGTTTGAATGACTTTTCAAAAAGTACAATGAAAAACGTCTCATAAAAAGGCATGGCATAAAATATCACATAAAAAGGCATGCCGTAAAATACCACAAATCAAATGGGCTTTTTCCTGCGAATTACACGTAAATGCCCTAAAGCTGTTTATTATCAGCCAGCTTGATATCCCAATGACTGCTATTTATTACATAAAGCCGCATGGAAATAAGAGTACTATTATCTTACCTGTACAGGATGTTCATAAGTTTATGTTCGCAGCTGCCCTGAGAGAACTCCATCACTTTGTCCAACAATGAAATCAGCAGTTGTGAGAAGTTTTCGTCAAACTTTAGAATGGTTCTCTCAAAGTTCTCGCTCCCTGCCAGTTGATCTACGTGCTCCAACACAACCTAATTGCAAATATAATTGCATCATTACTTTAAAGTACATTAAAGAATTCAGTTAAACCAACTAAATTTGCCACTTGCATGAAAATCAAGCCAAACTTTAAACAGTTGGTTAGCGCGTTTGACTCAGTCACGCATTGCTGAGCATCTCACCACTGCGTCGGGAGTTCTAATCCCGGCTGATGCATGTGAGAGGAGCCCAGCCAGCCATGCCATATACACGCCTATTGGTGGAAAAGGCAGGTGTCGCACCAGATGTGACCCTCGGGATGCAGGCGAGGGATCCACCCTGGATTTAAAATCCATGGGGATGGTCACACAAAGTCACAAACAGGGGCAATCAGTGGCCCCACAAATGGATCCTGGTTCAACAAAAAACTTTAAAAAAAACTCCAACAAAACTTTTCACTTACAATACGTTATCTGCTGATCCAAATTTGCGAGGTTTTTATTCACCGTATTTATACGAATTGAGGCCCCTTCTTGAATAGCAGCACCCCAATGTTTTTGAATGGAAATAAACCAATTTTTTTTTTCAAACTTGGATATTTATTAAGGTTACATTTTGTCACATGATGTCAATATGACTGAAATATTTTAGAATGATTTATGTCCTGGACTCACTGGTTCATACTCTAAAGTCCTCTGGTCCTTTGCAGCATCAATGATATATATATATATTGCTCTCTTGATTTTTGAAAAGATGCCCCTAAAAATTTGGCCTTAGCACCGGATGCTTCTATTCGAATTTATTTCTTTCCACGTGAGTATTGACACTAACATATTTCCTTTCAGTCTCCCAACATCATTTTCTATTGATACAACGAAAACAAAAGAATCACATATTAATACGAAGCAAATTCTCTCACCTTAGATGCGGTCTTCTTCTTGTCGGGATCTTGTTTTCTATCGGCCGCCGTCTCTGTTCCCTGTAACGTGGCCGTTCTAGTTAAACGTTGCGTTTCCAGTTGCACATTGGTACTTTGATTTAATCTCTGAAGATAGACGCGAGGCATATACTTTCCAATAGCACACTTGAACCCATGGGAAGTTTGTCAACCCATAAACCAGTTAAAGAAGACAAGTCTATTGACTAAATAGGGCCCCTGCCTGGTATGTGGAAGTAATGTGATTTCATAAATTAATCTCTAGTGTCGGAAGAATACAATATGCATAAAAATTGCGGATTTCCCCCAAAATACCATACATCTATAAATAACTGTTTTCCTGTCGCAAGAAACAAGTTGCTTGTGGCACTATATAGAACAAACAGCATTGTCACTTCATGTCGCTTCAGTATTACCGCTAGTGTATAAAACTGAGGGAAGTTTTGTTTCCCCCCCCCCCACCTCATTTTTGGGTGCATTTTTATCGCCAGGGTTGCCACTCTTCAGTCAGTTCAAAATTCCCGGACTTTTCCCTGACCAATCGGTCATTTTCCCTGACCATAAAGAATATTTGTGAGACATAAACAGCCATTTTTACCATGTAACTATCACAATAATTCACAAGTGGGAAGCAAACTTTGATGGTTTTCTATAAAATCTGTTGCGACTTTTAAATAACAATTCCGACATTATGACTATCTATGACAACAAGGTAGCAGTTTTGGGAATTTATGCCAAGCAAAGCGAGGCTACAAAATTTTGAGCCATAACATATTGAAAATGACAAGTAATTATTATAGTCAGATCAAAATTCCCTGCCTTTTCCCTGACCTTGATTAAAATCTTAAAATTCCCTGACAGAACCAAATTCCCTGACTTTTCCCTGACCTGGAGAAAATTATTTTTTCCCTGACTGGCGGCAACCCTGATCGCAGTAAATGACGCCACAAAAATAATTTGAAATAAATTCAATACTGATATTTTGAAACCAAACTCTTCAAAATCAAGAACAGAACAGAACAGATTTTGAGACATTTAATATGCAAGTTTTGGGGGCCATCTGAGGCCCCAACCACCACTTCTGGGGAACATTTCCAAATTTTTATGCGGGAAACTTACATTACAACACGGTTCAACAACGACTAATCGTTGATCAATTAATCAATTAGACGTTTTCACGTCTTCTTGGTTAAACCTTTTTGATATATTGTAAGCTTACAGTATTTTAAATAAGTTTGAAATCGGTCGGATGGAACGATAATTGGTCACATCAGATACATCATTTTTACTTTAATTGTAAAATTGTCTTACTGATTGTAAAATCAGTCGAACCGAAGCGATTTTGGCCAGTTATTGTCCGACAGACTGGCCTTATTTCAAACACTGTACTTATAAAAAATAACAGCTAAACTCAATTTTTTTACCACCTGCAGAAATAATTAACAGTACAGAAGCAATTAGGCTGAAACAACATGGTTAAGTTAACCGCATTCTGTTATTACAATTACGACGGATGCAATAAAATGAAAGTGGAGGCAAATCTAATAAGGAAGCCATGGCATCGTCAAAATTAATTATCAATTACAGATGATATGATGCCCTGCGATAAAACACACAAAGCGGCTTCCGGGAATTTGTCTCACTGCTGACAATTGTTCAGTCCACACAATGCCCCGTGCAAACATATATACGTGATAGCAAGAAAAAAAAAACCCAGCCGGAACTAGGCCTAGAATCGTGGGAGTAATTAACTCAAAAAATACATTGAGCATTTAAACAACTCCACATTTCTCGAGATTGGTGCAAATTATCAGTTTTGATCAATCCTGAAACGGATGCATATTTAATTTCCTTTACATGAGCGTCACAAATTCTCTTTATTCACCATTTTAACATTTTTCCGCATCATTACCGAACCCACAAATGTAAGTAGTCCCTTTTAATGTTAAAAGGGCACCAATACTTTGTTTCTTTTAATTTTTATCCGGTGCTCTCGAGGTTATTTTTGGGGTTTTTTTTCTAAATACCCTGACATTGAGCATTCGTAATAAGGGCCCCTATTTTTAATCAATAAAACATGTGCAAGAATGTGTAATATTGTAATATGTAATACATATAATTTACCTGGATAAAGTTTGAGAAAGTGACACAGACCACCATCAGTTTGTTGACAATTCTAACCAGATCAGGTGTAGTTAACATACAGTCCTTCAAACAGTTGTTCAGCAAATCATTGTGGTAATTCAAAACATCGTCTATGTTTGACGCCTGCAATGTACACACGTAAATAGTAAACACGGATCTACAAAGATTCATCATCACTATTTTAACAAATCACAATTCTTGAATCAATCTATTCAAAACTTCCTTATTGATCATTTTCCCCCAACTTTCTGGATGCAAGAGAATTGGATATTTACTACTTTCATCCTGATATTTAAGTCAATCTTACAGCACACACTAAATTATGCAGACTTACCGATTCCATATTGGTTTTGAAGACATGCCAATTCGGTTCAATTACTTCAAACATCATGTAATACTCGAAGTTTTGTACAAAGTTGAGCATCCTCTGTCGGAGTGCAAATGCTGCAGCGTACCACTTGGTGGAGTGAAGCGTGTACTGCTTAGCTGTCTTGTTGCTTATCCATACGCTGTTTTAGTGAAAATGTTTTGTTTTGCCATTTTCTAACCTTTGTTGGTCAATTTTGATTATCTTATTACAGTAGAACTTGTCTTGAGCGACACTTGTCTCGAACGACATATCTTTTTACACTTTTCTCTGCACACAACATTTTTAAAACTAATTTAAATGACCCTGTCTTGGGTGACACCCTGTCTTTTACGACACTTTTTGAAGGGAAAAGTTCAGTGTCGCTCGAGACAAGTTCTACTGTACATTACAAATATACATATATTGCCGAGCCATGTTGCAGTTCATACAGATTAAACTTACACCAAAAGCAATTACAAGAATTATAGTGCCTGTAGCTTACCTGCACAGCTGTCGTTCCACGTGCTTACAGTAAAATAAATGTCTAAATAACATCTGATACCGTGCCAGAGCCTGCAATAAACGTAACGCTTTCGTATTTGATATTTCAGTCATCAATCATTTGAAATAAAACTGAATTTTTATTGACAAGAATTTAAATTTAGCCAAATTAGTATTGATAAAATTTCATATCAACTTGCGTTTACCTTCCTATTGAGAACCAAAGACACGGGCCATTTGACTATATAGTCAAATGAAAATGCTTCCAGCCCAGACAAATGTAAATCTTGCCTTTCAATTCGATAATCTGGAATAAATAAACCAAAGAATTTGAACTCTTTAAAACATCGACTGAGATGCTGTTTTGATCACTAGAACTAGGCAGTATTATTAATAATATTGTGCAACAAATAGTCTGTTGTATCTCCTCAATGATAATGGAACGACCTTCTACCTTTTTCCTGTTTTGTTTCTATCGATAGAATCTTAAACAGCATTGTGATCAGATCATAATTCAATAACTCGACCCTGCAATGAAATCAAGAATTGTATTAATGTTAATTTTTAATGGTTACACAAATTTACAAGATATTTCTTAATAATTCTATTTGTAAAGCACATTATACATATCACATACCTCAGATCATCTTTAAAGGGGTCCACGTTTGCTGTACTGGTCCGTAAAGTTAATTCTAATAAAGTCTCAAGTCTTGTTGGCATGATTTCTGCAAGTAAATAAAATCTTTCAACTGGGTACAATACACTCAAGTCGCTGCAATGCTTTCAATTGTTTTCATGCCAAATGCTGCAGCATAACAGTCATATAAGCTTACCTTCCATGGTTTTCTTTAACTCATCATCTGCGGTGTCCATAAACTGGACGATAAAATCTCCTTGGTCCAAGAGGAAGTAATGCTTTATTGACCTAAAATGAAAGAATAACTCAGCACTAAAGATTGTACAGCACAATACTACAGTAATTGTTAGGAACCGAGGAGAAAGCCTTTTTAACAAGGGAAAATTCCAAAATTACCTAAGTCGTGCCATTAGTTGCTTTTCATCAATAAGCAGTTTCAGGAGAAGTTGGCTTGCGTAGCTGTATGCGTTTTCGATGTGATCATAGTACTGCCTCTCTCGTATCGTGTACACTATCTCCTCGGCATGGGGACACTTCACATCTAAACCTGCACATTGTGTAGAATTTAACTGTATATATCATGAAATGCTTATTCATTTCCACTTACGTCTTTTGTTCTTCTATTTATTTTGCTTAGACCATTTTCAATTGCCTGCTGGTTTTTATTTTGTGCACAATAAGGTACATCACTCTTATTTAATACATACCACATTGTCTTACAACATTAAGATATTTTCCCGTGTTGAGAATTTTGTCAGCAACTCTTTCCAAAAATATAGGTATTCTCTCTCTACATATCGTGTAGTGTTTCTCCCAGTAAGAATCGTTATACTCCTCTTGCAGTTTTTCCTTTTGAAATGCACTATTTTCTTCCACCAAGAACTGAAATGTTCAGTTATTTCCTTTACTAAATAGAATCAGAATATTGCAGTACGGCATCGCAATGTTCATATGTATCTCTAAATACACACGTTCATAAATAAATATTTTTATTTATTCTCACACTGCAATACACGTAAATGTTAAAAAGTTCCTGTCTTTTTCTCTTACCTCAGAATATGGATCGTGTATGACTCCTTTGTAAATCCACTTTTCTAGTATTTCAAAGTATGGTACACAAGCCTTAAAAAATATTCAAATTTGTGAGTTTCATGCAATTCAGATGACATGAACTTTTTATCCGAGCATAAGAAATATCCATAAATGAAGGCACTTTTTATGTAAGTATTGTTTACCATTATTCACTGTATCATTATACTTACCGACTGAGTTAAATACAGACACAGTTCTTGTCCCTTTGCATCACTGGAAAAAAGCAATTTCATTTACAAACGAAGAATTTCACAATTAATACACAAAAATTGACTACGATTAAACAATAAAAGGTTTACACCCACCCGACCAGACTGGAGGTCTTCTCATGTAGGAGAGTCAACACTGCACCACCAATACATTCTCCCTGTAAACATACTGCACAAGTACAATTCTAATTAAAAATAGTCTTCAAATAGAAATGACTTCACTACATGCAAGTAGGAGGTGCTTACCCTGTTGACGGAGTTTGACACTGATGCCAATATCTCCATAGTTCTCATCGTAGATTGGACATAAAACACTAAGTTCTGGAGTGACAGACTACCCTGCAACACAAAACATGACTTTTAGAACTTTTCTTGTTCTTGTGTAGAACTGAAATAAATTTCATGTCATAATTCGAAGACTACAGTGCCAAGAATTGATAAAACATTAAAATATGTGATAAACTGTCGCAATATTAATAACGTATTGTGGATCTTGTACCATTCTGTACTGTTGCTCAAGTTGTGCTACCATCACCAGATAGTCCTTCATAAGTGTTCTCATGGCTGCACTCAGTGCGTGATTCACCAAACCATATTCGAATGCAGACTTTTCTGTGTGAACGATCATGGAACAAAAGAAACAATTAAACCAACTAATTTTACTATGAATTCGATGAGAGTTTGTGGCTTATTAAGTAAACTAAAGTGAAGGTGTTTCAAATTGAATAAACTGACGGTGCAAATTTGCAAACATGAACATACCTTCTATAAATCTAGTGACAATAGAGTAGTTACTGCATAACGGAAGGATTCGCTTCACCAATTCCCTCATTGATGGATCTATAATAGCAAATGTAAAAAAATTAAAATAACCAAGACAGCAAATGTTTCTAATAGGTGTAGCTGCAAGTGTACAAGATGTGTGCATATTGAGTGACCATGCTCCCCACTTAGTTCATGATATTACGTACCAAGTGACGGTTCTACCCGAAATTCCCTTGGTGCATATCGATCTGTCAGACCAAGAACTGTGATATATTTTCCTTCGTCTCCCTACAAACAGATAACAAAATGGCCAATGTCGAAACAAAAATAAACTGAACAACGTGTAGTGATTTAATACACTATTATCATTAATTGATTAAAGTGATTCTTTTATAATTAAGCATAACAGAACTCACTTCCATGCAACTTAGTAAGTCTTCAATAATTGCGTTCTCTTGTACATGATGTGGTAATGTACCTATTGACAAGACGTCCTGAAATATTCGAAAATAATGTTGACCATAATTTGCTTAATTACTAAAGCGAAAACCTTCACAACATTCTAAACAACATACATGTTGCAAGTGAAGTACATTTTAGATGTTTTACACTTGCCTGATCAGGTGGTCCTGTGTCTGGCACAAAATCCATGGTTAACATCGGCCTGTGAAATAACCAATCTGGTTGTTCAGGTATATTTACTGCAATATCGAAAAATATAAATAGCGTTATTAATTTTGGCCTCATTAAAAAATTCTTTGGTTTCACTACGATGAGTTTAGAGATCTAGATTATGCAGATTCATTAACAAACCGTTTTTCTCCGCCTGTCTGTCCCTGTTTGCTTTTCGGTCCACGTTAACTGATGCCGTAGATCCACTCGTTACTTTCATCAACTGCTCTTTAATCTGAACGATAAAACGATATTATGCATTTTTACAAAGTAACTACTCGCCTTCAACATTTATTCCGTTTTGTATTATTCACCTGCATGAAACCATATTGTAGTTACAGTTAACAAATAAGTACAGCCTTCACCAACTTACTTTTTCTAATTCTTCTGGAGTCATTTTCGTGCCAGGAGCAGGTAGCTGTGATGTGACCTGTGTGGCTGGGGTTAGACTGAATCCTCCGCCTTCAGCTGTTTTCTCGGCGTGTTTCTTCAAAAAGGACTTCGTGTGATCGTCATCACACAGCTTTGACAGCAGGTATACGAGTGGATCCAGATCCCGCACACTGCAACATAAACCGGATGAATAATAAATAAAATATGAACCGTTTCTTCAAATATATGGTACATAAGGTTTTAAGTGAGAAGACTTGTTCCACTATGTAACCCACAAATAGATCTGTGTCGATTTTAGACGGGAAAATATCACGTCCCCAAACTAACTGAAGATAGTTCGGGAATTTTAATTATCTCAATCTCAAAGAAAGCTTACTTTTTAGATTTGAGTTCATCATAATGTTTCAGGAATTCCAAATAGGTGGGTACTGACTCTGCAATTTTCTTTTTTGCATTGTGTGTTGAAACCTACAAAATGTAACACATTCTGATGTATTCATTGTTTCATTCGTTTTGGAGTTTTCCATAAATATGTACCCTCTAGTCAACATCCAATTCTACCTAAATGCGGTATAATACGTGTAATACCTGTGTGGTTATATATGGGGTCATATTCTTTTGCAACATATCTGTATAGACTTCTGCACCTATTCCTTCCCCACTCTTAACTCTGAAATCAGAAAATGTTGCAAACTTGAAATCAGAAAATTTTGCCAACCTCGGTCATGAAACTGAATGTATAACTTTGAACTTTACAAGTAATTTTTTACACATTAAAGTAAATGCTTAACCACCTTTTACACATGTAAGCAACTGTTCTATTGTTTTTACACGATACACAGACATTTACTAATCACTAACAGAATGCATATTCCATGAACTGACAATACTTGATGACTTACCCGAGGAGAGTCATCAGTTCACTAACGTGATGGTGGATTCGGAACTCATGTGGGCTCCCGTGACTTGCTTTACTTGCCATTTTGTCAAATTTATACCTGCTCCGAAAAGACCTGATAAGTCAGATGACCTAAATATAATTAATATTATTACTATTATGAATTTCATTTAATCTGGAGAGTTTATATGTCATGAATTTCGTTATAAATAAGGAAGATTCCTTACTGATTCATATGACGCATTTAGGTAAATTGGAAATAACAATTTCAAAGGTACAGTAAAACGTCTTGACCGACACCTGTCTTGAACAATATCATTATTCTTTTTACGACACTTTCTTCTGTACAAAAGACCTGCCTTGGGCGACACTCTGCTTTGTATGACACTTTTGGCACGGAAAAGTTCAGTGTCGCTCAAGAAAAGTTCTACTGTATTGAATAATAAATTAATGTATGTTTTGGATTTTATTACGATAGAATTTTATTTTATGCTCCAGTGTTTTAATGAAATTCATTACATAAAATGAAATTGATAGGGTGATCCCTTACTGCAGGGGTTATTTTTAATGGGAGTCCATATGCCCACAGACAGCCTAGAATTTGAGTGGACAGCCTGGGCATTTTTCAGGATGCCCAGGAGGACAGTCTGGAAGTACACTCCTCCCCGGATATATCGATATCGCTTATATCGATATCCCGCTTATATCGATGCCATTTTTCCGCACCAA